>JAOWBW010000175.1:1003368-1233230 GCA_026119855.1 Campanula takesimana | reverse complement strand
ATCAAATGAAATTTTAACTTCGGTATTTTACAGTTTTGGTATTAGAGTCGACGTCCAGATCGCGGTCTCGGGCCGCGGGGTCCGGGGTCGCGACAGTTGGTATCAGAGCTATGGCATTAGCTCTAAGTATAAGTCTAGGTGGATTAGTATGACCTAGGTGGGTAGTAGTGTGCGGAGTGATTAACGGTTGATGTTTTATGCAGGTAATTGTTCTCAATGTCTGGAAGAAGAAACAGAGGAGGTACTAGTGGGGCACAGAATCAGAATGATACAAGGGAAGAAGCACGTGCCATGTTTCAAGGCATGTTCGAGGCGGCCAATGAAGGCCATACATGATAAAGGTCCGAGGTAGAACAAGCTCCACCCCGCTATGGATTGGAGCAATTTCTGAAGTTGAAACCGGTTGAATTCAATGGGGAGCCCGATGTAAGGAAAGCTGAGTTGTGGATTGAGTCTATGGGGAAGATTTATGATGTGTTTGGGTGTTCGGATGAGGACAAGGTCCGTTCGCGGCTTACAAGCTTTTGGGAGCCGCCGAGCATTGGTGGAAAGGTATTAAAGCTACTTGGATGATACTCGCACGGTGTATGCGTGGGAGTTGTTTGTGCGCAAATTCAAGGAACATTTCATTCCGGTTGTTGATCAAACCGAAAAGAGATCGAGCTACTCAACCTAGAGCAAGGTGTGTTTGTCTATAGCACAATACTCGGCTAAGTTCATAGAATTAGCCCTATTGCGACTATTTGGTGAGGACCGAGGAACAAAAAAGCTATGGGATGAAGACCTCCATCCGTACTCAACTGATTGCCCAACGGATAGTGACTTTCCAAGATGCAGTGGACCGAGCCTACTTAATAGAGCAAGATATGGGGAGCATAAAAGGAAGGCCGAGGTGGCCAACCCGAGTAAGCAAGGAGCGCAGAGCAAGTCACAACCAAGGATCGATAATCGAGGTAACTTTGGGGGACAATCTCAGTCCCGAGGGCAACCGATTCCAGGAACCCGGGTACCACTTCCAGGAACCAAGGGAGCCAAATTAGGAAGCCTTGTACCTTTTGTCAGAAGGTAGGCCATTCGGAGGATAGGTGTTGGAAAAAGCAAGGCAAGTGTATCAATTGTGGTGAAATGGGGCACTTTGCGAGAGAGTGCACGAGGTACCGAGGTCAAGCATCCGGGTCAGGAGTTGGTAGTAATCCAGGGTCAGAAAAGGGATGCCGCCGGGAAGCCAAAGTTCAAGGGAAGGTTTATGCCATGAATCAGCACAAGCTACCGATGACCCATCCGTTATTGGAGGTATTATTTCTGTGTCTAATGTGAGCGTACGAGCGTTAGTAGATCCAGGATCATCTCATTCATACATTTCTGTGCAATTTGCTTCCATGTTAAATGCTGCATTCGAGTCTTTACCGTACGTGCTAGAGGTGTCGACCCCTATAGGAGAATGCTTGATTCTGATCGAGTCTTTCGTGCTTGTGATGTGGTTATTTGTGGTCGAGTCCTTTGTGCGGATTTGGTGGTTCTTCCTATCCAAGACTTTGATGTCATATTGGGTATGGATTGGTTGAGCAAGTTTCATGCTTCTGTTGATTGCCGTAAGAAACTGTTACTTTTTCTATTCCCTATGTGCCTAAATTTGTGTTTGAGGCTAGTCCTCTGAGTAGAAAGGTTCGCCTAATTTCTTTTATGAAAGCGAGAAAATTAGTGCATAGTGGTGTGAAGGGTATTTGGCTAGTGTTCTTGATACTAGGAAGGAATCCCCTAGTTTGGATAGTGTTCGGGTAGTTCGGAATTTCCCGATGTTTTCTCTACCGAGTATGATATGCCTCCCGATCGTGAGATTGAGTTTTGTATAGATCTTTTGCCGGGTACGGCTCCGATTTCGAAAGCACCTTATAGGTTAGCTCCCGCAGAGTTGAAGGAATTAAAGGTTCAGTTGCAAGAGTTGCTTGATCGAGGGTTTATCCGCCCTAGTGTTTCCCCGTGGGGAGCACCGGTTTTATTTGTGCGAAGAAAGATGGTTCGTTGAGATTGTGTATAGATTACCGGAAGTTGAATCAGGTTACGGTGAAGAATAAGTACCCTCTAGCCCATATTGATGATTTATTTGATCAGCTTCAAGGGTCCGTGGTTTTCTCTAAACTTGATTTGAGGAGTGGGTACCATCAGTTGAAGGTTCGATCGGAGGATATTCCGAAGACTGCTTTTCGCACTCGTTATGGTCATTATGAGTTTTTGGTTATGCCGTTTGGGTTGACTAACGCGCCGGCCGTATTTATGGATTGATGAACCGAGTTTTCCATCCTTATCTTGACTCGTTCGTGGTGGTTTTCATCGACGACATTCTTGTTTACTCTAAATCTCGAGAGGAGCACGAGCAACATTTGAGGACAGTTTTATCCGTCCTTGCGAGGGAGAAATTATTTGCGAAGTTCAGTAAATGCGAATTTTGGCTCGAGAAGGTGTCATTTCTGGGTCATGTGATTTCTAAAGACGGGATTTCTGTGGATCCTTCAAAGATTGAAGCTATAGTGGATTGGAAGAGACCCGAATCAGTGACAGAGGTTAGAAGCTTTCTTGGTTTAGCCGGTTATTACAGAAGATTTATAGAGGGGTTTTCGAGGATTGCTACTCCGATGACTCAGTTGACCCGGAAGAATGTTCCGTTTGTGTGGACCGAGAAATGTGACAAGAGTTTCGAGGAATTGAAGAAGAGGTTGACTACCGCACCGATCTTGAGTTTGCCTAATGGGAGCGATGGCCTAGTGATTTATAGTGATGCTTCGAAAGAGGGTTTGGGTTGTGTGTTGATGCAGAATGGGAAAGTATCGCGTATGCTTCGAGGAAGTTGACCCCTAGTGAACAGAATTACCCGACTCATGATATGGAGTTGGCGGCGATAGTCTTTGCGTTGCACAAATGGAAACACTACCTTATGGGGCGAAGTTTGAGATTTTTACCGATCACAAGAGTTTGAAGTACCTTTCTCTCCAGAAAGAGTTGAATAATAGGCAGCGCCGATGGATGGAATTGTTGAAGGATTATGATTGCACGATTTCTTATCATCCGGGGAAGGCGAATGTGGTTGCCGATGCGATTAGTAGAAAGTCTTATGTGGCTTCGTTGATGGTCCGTGAATGGAAAATGCTTGAGGATGTTCGAGATTGGTCTCCTCGTGAATCGAGACATGGGGCTATTTTTGCGAATATTAGGGTATCTCCGACCCTAATTCAGAGGATAAAAGAGGCTCAGAAAGAAGATCCCGAGTTGGTGAAAATAATGAGTAAATTGAAGGAAAAGAATTTCGAGGATTTTTCATGAGCTCGAGTGGAGTGTTGACTTTCCGTGGAAGATTGTGTGTTCCGGATGTTGATGGAATTAAACAGAGAGTTCTTGATGAGGGTCACAAATCGAGGTATACTATTCATCCGGGTAGTACGAAGATGTATCAGGATTTGAAGCAACAATTTTGGTGGATTAATATGAAAAGGGAAATAGCCGAGTATGTATCGAGGTGTTTAACTTGTCAGCAGGTCAAAGCCGAGCATCAGAGACCCGCGGAATTACTTCAGCCGTTGGAGATTCCCGAGTGGAAATGGGAGCATGTGACTATGGATTTCGTTACGGGACTGCCTCGTACCCGTAGGAAGTATGACAGTGTTTGGGTAATAGTGGATAGATTGACCAAGAGTGCCCATTTCTTGCCTATTGATATCAGATATTCGATGGAGAGGCTTGCGACCCTTTATATCTATGAGATCGTGAGATTGCATGGGGTTCCGGTTAGCATTGTGTCAGATCGAGACCCGAGGTTTACTTCTAGATTCTGGAAGGCGTTTCAGGAAGCTTTGGGTACAGATTTGCGTTTTAGTACAGCTTTTCATCCTCAGACCGATGGTCAATCCGAGAGGACTATTCAGATTTTGGAGGATATGTTGCGAGCTTGTGCGATAGACTTCTCCGATTCTTGGGATTCGCACCTACCGTTAGTTGAGTTCTCTTACAACAACAGTTATCAGGCTAGTATCGAGATGGCACCGTTTGAGGCTTTGTATGGAAGGAAATGTAGATCGCCTATTTGTTGGGATGAGGTTGGTGAAGCGAAGATCGTGGGTATTGATTTGCTTCGGGATTCAGTTGAAAAGGTTAGAGTTATCCGGGATAGATTGAAGACAGCCCAGAGTCGACATAAGAGCTACGCAGATAACCGAAGGCGAGATCTTAGTTTTCAGACCGGTGATTTGGTGTTCTTGAAAGTATCTCCAAAGGTGGGTATTCGTAGGTTTGGGAAGAAAGGCAAATTGGCTCCGAGGTTTATTGGTCCGTTTGAGATTTTGGGAAAGGTTGGACTTCTAGCGTATCGTCTTGCGTTACCACCATCTTTAGACCGGTTGCACAACGTCTTTCACGTTTCTATGCTTCGGAAGTATGTTCATGATCCATCGCACGTGTTACCGAGGATACCGGAGGATATTGAGCCCGATATGAGTTATGAGGAACGACCGGTTCGGATTTTAGATTCCAAGGTCCAAGAGTTGAGGAACAAGAGCATTGTGTTGGTTCGAGTCCTTTGGAGGAATCATATCATCGAGGAGTCGACGTGGGAGCTCCGAGATGAGATCGAGAGGAAATTTCCGTGGCTTTTTGTTTAAGGTGAGTCTCGTTAAAATTCGGGTCGAATTTTCTTCAAGGGGGAGTGAATGTCACGACCCGAAATCTAGGCTCTATTTTATTAGTAATTAAATGATTTTTATTTAATTATTTGCTTATTTATTTATTTAAATTATTATTTATTTAAATAATTATGTGTGCAATTATGTGTTATAATATTTGTGCGTAGCTTTGTATTCGAGTTATTTGGGCTAGCGTAGAAGTGTTGGGTCTTAATTGTTAGTAGGGAGTGTAGTATTTGTGTGGAGTGTGAGAGGAGGGGCCTTTTTGTAACATTTCAAATATTTCTTCATCTCCTCCCTACTTCCCTCACCTTCTCCCTCACCCTCACCACTCTTCCAGCCCATTTCTCTCTCCCTCCTTCCATAGAAAGGTAAGTTTCTCTTCTTTATCTTCTCTCTTCATTTTCTCTATCTTCCCATCATCATCTCTCATTTCTTAAAACGTGAAACATGTTTAGATCGTCGATAGGATCGTAGGAAGCCAAAAAGAATCGAAATCCATCAACTTTGAGAATTTGCAAGTAAGTTACTTTTCCCCCATTTTGATGCTAAAATGTTCATATCATGTTTATATGATGCTTAATGTGCCATATTTGAAGTTTGGTTGTATTTTGAATTTGTTTGAAATTTTATTTGAGTTTTGGGTAAAAAATGGTGAAAACTTGAATGTTGGTTTTGATTTTTGGTTTTGGTTAATAAATGGTGTTGTTAAGGTCCCTTTGTTGGTTAGTTATGGTTTGGGTACCTTGAGGATTCTATTGGTTGTGATTGATTAAGAGATTGGTAAAAATGGTAAGGAAACTTGATGAACCCAGCTGGGAATTTCCCCCAGCCCGTAGACCAGGCGCCCGCCTGCCTTGACCCAGGCGCCCGCCTACATGACCTTTTCTAATGGCCAGACCTTCTGGTCATTCAAGCGCCCGCCTGCCCTATTCCAGGCGCCCGCCCGCCCCCTGTTCCAGGAATTTGACCTTTTTGCTTGGTTTAAGACTTAAGGCTTAACTAGTTTAGGTTTAATCCTTCTAATTAACTTAAGATAACACCGTGGAACACTTTATTGTGTGGATTTGATTCTTTTGTGAATAAATATGATGTGAAATTTATTTAAGTACCGTTTTGGTAATGTTGGGCATCTTTGATGTGCTGTTTATATTGGTTTACCTTTGTGGTGATTTAATTGGATTGGTTCCCTACTTAGGAACCTTAAGTTGTTTATTTAAGCGAGTATTTATTACTTAGCAATTATTTGAAAGTCCAGCTGGTATTTTGTGTGTGTTTGGGCGATGGGAAAGATTATAATGGCAAAGCCAAGTCCATTATAATGTTGACCATTGTTTTGCCCCCTTCTTTACCCCTTCTCCAGATTGGCCTTGGAAAGGATAAGTCAACGTTCCTTTGTGAATGTATCTGGCTAACGGGCATGACTTTGTGTCATGGTCCTTGTCCCTTGTGACACTTTTATGTTATTGGTTCCGGTACCGGGGGTTTTCTCTTCGGCTTTCATGCTATTGTGAAGATGATGATTTGTTGATTATTGAAGCTGCGCAGCGATCCTTTATTTGGATGTTCCTGTTTGGAAAACCTTAGCTATATCCTTTTTTATGTGTTTATTTCCGCTGCTATCTGTTATATGATAATTGCTATGTGCTATGTGATATTTATTATTGCTTATTGTATATTGCATCATAGCATGTCATGTAGTTGCATTAGTAACTTATTGAGATTTATCTCACCCCCTTTCCATATCTCTCGGGCTCGGATCGTAACCTATTAGATCTGCGAGTTACTTGTGTATTTTGAACAGGTTCCACAACTCCTTGTGGTTCTTGTTCTTGTTCAACTATTCGTTCAATGTTATTTTCTGGGTCTCGAATTTCTTCAAGATTTATTTTACTCCCACTGATTTCTTTGCAGAGAAACTCTTTCTCTAGAAAGACACCAGTTCGGGCAACAAACACTTTGTTGTCCTCACGGTTGTAAAAGTAATATCCTCTAGTTTCCTTAGGATATCCCACGAAAATACATTTATCAGATTTGTGTGCAAGTTTGTGTGAGACAAGTCTTTTGACAAAAGTTTCACAACCCCAAATCTTCATGAAAGATAGACAAGGCTTCTTTCCGCTCCACATCTCATATGGAGTCTTTTGAACCGATTTAGTTGGAACACGATTTAGTGTGAAAGCAGCGGTTTCTAGGGCGTAACCCCAAAAGGATATTGGAAGATCAACTTGACTCATCATTGATCGAACCATGTCTAACAAAGTCCGATTCCTCCTCTCGGACACACCATTCCATTGTGGTGTTCCAGGTGGAGTCAATTGTGAAACTATTCCACAATTCTTTAGATGATCATCAAATTCTTGACTTAAGTATTCACCACCTCGATCTGATCGAAGTGCCTTTATACTTTTGCCAAGTTGTTTTTCTACTTCATTTTTGAAATATTCTAAATATCTCAAATGCTTCACTTTTATGTTTCATTAGGTAAACATACCCAAATCTACTATAATCATCAGTGAAGGTTATGAAGTATTGAAATCCTCCCCTAGCATTGCTACTTAATGGTCCGCATACATCAGAATGTATCAACCCCAATAAGTCGCTTGCCCTTTCACCCAACTTGGTAAAAGGTGTCTTAGTCATTTTTCCAAGAAGACACGACTCGCAAGTATCATATGACTCGAGGTCACATGAACCTAAAAGTCCGTCCCCATGGAGTTTTGAGATACGCTTCTCATTAATATGACCGAGACGGCAATGCCACAGATAAGTATGATTTACATCATTAGGTTTAGATTTCTTATTTACATGATAGACATTGTCATTATTTTCATTCTTGACATCCAAGATATAAAGGCCATTAAATGAATTAGCAATACCATAAAGCATATCATTTAAATAAATAGAAAATTTCTTATTCTCAATAAGAAACTTAAAACCTTCATTATCCAAACAAGAAATTGAAATAATATTTCTGCTTAAATCCGGAACATAATAACAATTGTTCAAAACAAGAATTAATCCGGAAGGTAAAGTGACTTCATAAGTCCCTACGGCTAATACAGCAACTCTTGCTCCATTCCCCACGCGTAGATCTACTTCACCTTCTTTAAGCAGTCTCCTATTCTTTAGTCCCTGCACATTTAGACAAATGTGAGAACCACATCCGGTATTCAATACCCAGGAATCAGTGGTAGAAAGGAGAATATCTATCATATAGATACCTGAAGTCGACGCAGCCTTGCTGCCCTTCTTCTTCTTTTGCTCTTCCAAGAAAGCCTTGCAATTACGTTTCCAATGACCAATTTCTTGACAATGGAAACAGATTACATCCTTTTGTGAATCGGGTTTTGCCTCAGAAGCCTTGGCAACCTTTGCCTTGCTTATTTTGGGTTTGACAACTTTCTTACCCTTTCCTTTGGCACTAGCCTTCTTCCCATCATGAACCAAGAGCACGGGAGAACCTTTCTCCACAATTTTCATCTCTGCAGTTTTGAGCATCCCATGCAACTCAGAGAGATTCTTATCCATTCCATGCATGTTATAATTCATTACAAACTGATTATAACTTTTAGGCAATGAATTAAGAATGAGATCCGTGGCTAGCTCCAATGGGATTGGATAGCCAAGTTTCTCAAGGTGCTCTACATAACCTTTCATTTTAAGAAAGTGAGGACTCACTTGTTGCCCTTCATTCATCTTACAAGTAGTGAATGCAACAATGGTCTTGTACCTCTCTTGCCTAGCTTGCTCTTGAAACATGGTTCTTAACTCCACGCCTATCTCATAGGCTTCCAAATGTTCCAAACTTTGTTGGAGTTTTGAACACATAGCAGCAAGCATGAGACAACTTACATCTCTAGAATCATTACGATGTTTCTTGTAATTGTCTCTTTCTACCCTAGGGGCAGTAGGCGGTGGTTCAGCAGGGAGAGGCCCATCGAGAATGTACAACTTATCTTCTTGCCTAAGAACGATTCTTATGCTACGGATCCAATCCATAAAGTTAGTACCATTCTCTTCGAGCTTATCCTTCTCAAGGATCGATCGCAACGACATTGATTGAGTGTTATTAGTCATTATCTACAAATATGCAAAAATTTCCAAAATTTAATAAGTACCGGTTTTCATTCAAGAGATAAATAATGTATTTTCAAACAAAATACTCCCACTAAATTATATAACCTTCATATACATCCAATGTATAATATAATTTAATTGGGCTAAGATCCAACTTTAATTTAACTTTTGAGTCCACGGAGGCGGACCGCTCAAAAATAAATTAATTAGGTAGACAATCATGTCAATCATATCTCATATGATTCTTAGATCCTTTTATGAGATTCTTTGAGAAATCCAATTTCAAAAAACATGTTTAATCTCATCTTTTGCCTAGGCCCAAAACTGTTTTGATGCCTAATTAAGTCCAACCATTTTAAACGCATAGGAACCATTCAATTTAATGTACCTTGCGGAGGCAAGCCCACATTAAATTAATGAACCTCATCTTGCTCATACATGAATAAGATTAATGCACCTCGTGGAGGCGAACCCACATCAAGATTACACATGCATAAACAAGTGTTTTAATCATGGCATGGCAAAGAAGGACTTAAAACTTTATTTGAAGGTTCATAACATATAGCATATAACACATTTATGAGCACATAATATAAACATGTTACACATCAAGCTTAGCCACTAAATTAATCTCCATTAATTTAAGCATGATATTTATGTGTCATTAGTTTCTCTATAATTATGAGGATGAGACTATTTCAACTTTGGTTATTATCTCCAAATCAAGACAACAAGAAGTGCGGTCGAACTAAGCCATTAGGCAACCACAATCCCGCACTAATTCAAGAAACCAAGAAAGTAGTCCATGTGGCCGAAACTAAGCAATAGATGGTCTCGATGAACGTAGGCCAATTGCATTCCCAATTCCACATGGATCTCCAAACTTTGAATCAAGAACTTTGTTTCTCAATTTTAGCAATTATGAACTCTTCATAATTCTAACTTCGTTTTATCTTTGAAACTTCGATTGCGATCAATTTTGGGAAACACAATCTCGATGAACGCAGATTAGCCATCCAAAACTTGAACCAATCTAGGAATCACAAGACTAAAACAAATAGGAAAATCAAACCCCAAAATCCACACACAAACCAACTACCCAAAACCCATTCCAGATCAGCAAGTCTGGACTGGTTCTGTTACTGGTTTTGTTGAATTTTTCGGAAAAATTCTAGATTATGTTTTTAACCAAAATCAGACCTTCTGATCCCCTTGTGCGGCCACCCAAAAACCACTGTGCGGTCGCCCAAAACTGTGCGGCCGCCCAAGGCGTTTTGTGCGGTCGCCCGGTGCCATCAGAATGTGCAGAATTTTTCAAAGTTCGAAAATTTTGTCTCAAAATCGTTTTTCCCCGATTATTAAAACTTTAATCCAATCAAAAATTAATAATCAACAATTCTGAATCCACCATAATTTATTTATTGCGATTGAATCGTGGGATTAAAGTTGCAAAACAATAAACCACATAAAATCACATAACACATAAGCATCATATATTCCAATAATCATATCATGCAAGGCACATAAACAATTTATATACACATAACATGATCTAGGTATTGAAATAATCAACATGAACGGGGCTCTGATACCACTGTTGGGTTTCCAAGTAACATGCGCAGCGGAATTAAGCATTTAAAATTTTAAGAAACCCAAAGCCATGGATCCGTTCATATGATTAAATCAAATACAACAACATGAATATAGGATAAAACTAACCCTTGATGGCTATCAAATTTTCTCTTGGTCTTTGGTGGAGATTTGAAGACTTGATCACGATCACAAAGCTTGAACACGAACTTTGAAGATGATGATTTTCACCCTCTAGTGGTATCCACACTTCGAACGAATATCAAAGGAGCTTCTTTGATCTTGGTTGCTAGACCAAATTGTGAAACACGTTTTCATAATGAATTTGAACTATATGGAATTTTCTCTCTTGTGTATTATTTTGTTCTTTGACCAAGGATGTCTTCGAACAAAGTAAAACCTCTCTCAAACTCTTTGGAGACTCACAAAAGGCTATTGCTGAGGTTCTGGCCGAAATCATCCTTTTATACACAAGCAAGACCTATTCCAAATAGGAACCTTGTGTCAAAAGACATTCCAAATCGAATTAGGAAAGTGCCAGCCGACAGTACTGTGCGGCCGCCCAGAATACACTGTGCGGTCGCACATTTATCTGAAACAAACTGGTACAAAATTTGGGCTAAGTGTGCGGCCGCCCAGTCCACACTGTGCGGTCGCCCACTTCCCCAGAATGTCCAGAATTTCCAAAATTCCAATTTAGTCCTTTTAAAGATTCGTTCTATTGTGTGTGACCCTCTAGGATTATACTAGGTTGGCAATGGGTTCAAACATGAAACCATAAGATATGATTAGGTTCTAGCAAACCGTCACACCTACCCAAATAGTATAACTAGATACAAGTTCGCATTCCTTTAGAATATGTCACAATCCCTTTGTCCACGATGTCATTGAACACAAGTCATGGTCAAACAGTCAACTTGTTTTGTTCAATACTTTCTCGATTCCGAATATGTTGATAATTCAAATGCTATTGATCCAATCAATCCATTTGAGTCCGGCCGAACATTTCATCAACATCATTCCTTCGAGGGGCCCAAGCTTGACATCTCTTCGTGGAGGGACAAATCCATTTAGCTTATTATTCTTCCCAACGGGAATCCGATTATGCCAATCATACCCTTTATAACTACCGTGTTAAGGTAGCGTTTGAATATGTCAAACACAATGTTCATCAAGTGGAAGACTATAATAACTTCATGTCTAAGGATTCAAATGACATAACTAATATGAGATATATGTTCGACATAGACCATGACATAAATCTCATACAGCGGGTCATGTCCAGTACCTTGTTCCAAACAAGTACCCATAAATCTAACATGATCATCCCATGATCATTTAGCCTTTATACTAGTGCTTAATAAGTACTAGGGACGGAGATTATTATAAGTAAACATGAACAACAATAATAATCAAAACATCTCTTTATTGATATGAAATAAATGATAACAATTACAACGTTTATTAAACGTTCCTAGGGCACCACTGCCAACAGATAGCCCCTTCTATTTTTCTTTTATTTTTTATTTTATCTCTTTGTGCACACCCTTTTTTTGCCTAGGCCGCCCTTTCGGGTTTTCAACCTAGCGGGTTTCTTTTTTGTGCAATACTCTAATTTTTTCCTAGGTCACCCTTTTGGGTTTCAACCTAGCGAGCCTTTATATATATATATATATATATATATATATATATATATATATATATATATATATATTTGTAGATGAAACATTGGGCAAGACGAGCCCCTATTTTGCTTTCGCCTTTGCTGACTGCAAGGTAACCTCCTTATAGTTCAAGCGGCCTTTTGCTGATGAGGGGGATCCGTAGCCCCTTGATTCTTACCGGCAGAGCTCCATCAGATTGTCACGTGCACCTATTAATGGCATGAACAACTTCGTGCATTTCTTTGATATTTGTGATGGAATACAGACAGCCCCAGTGTATCGGCATGTAGTACTCATGAAGGGAACAATCAAACTCTTGAATTGTGGCAGCATGGATTCCTATTTGATGATGAGCAACCGCAGTCCACGTCTCCGTCATGACTGTATGGAAAAGGGGTCTAATGGTAAGATGGGAGGTGTATGAGGATATTGTATGGGAGAGGGAGAGAGAAGAGAAAGTGATTCGTTCATCCCAATTGATCAAAGCATTTGTTATCATGAGATTAATTGTTACTTAGTTATGTGAATGGTTTGCGGGTCCATTTTAATGAGTCGTCATCAATGAGCATATTTAAGATTAATTCATCATATAAAGATATAGCAATCAAGTGAAAATGGTGAATAAGACAATTTTCATGGAATTGATTTATGCAAGATTATGTCTCAAGTCTAGAGAGAAAAGAAAAGAAATAAAGACTCTTTTATTGGACCTAAAAGATTTAAACTGACTAGTCCAGGGTGGACTTTTATTAAAGAAACAAAAATCGTCTAAGGTGGACTTTTGACTAAGGATACTCTAGAACCTACAAAGACTGAATGACCCTCCTTTTTTATTATTATTTAAAGGAGGTAGCCCCAATTTGCTCATTCTGGTATCCAACCACATTCTTTAGGCGCGTGGCGGCGTTCGTTTGAGTTGTCGGGACGTGGCCTTTTTGCATTGCTCCCCTTGTTAAGACCGCGGGATTCCTCCTCATTAATGCCTACATCGTCCTTGGTGCGTTGAGGTGATCTGAAGTGAATTGATGAGAGATTTTTGCTAGCATGATCGGAGATCTCTTGTCGTTGATCCCAAACACCACCTTGGATTATCGTGGCTAGCTCTTTGAGTTTCTCAGAAATGCTTTGTCTCTCCTTTAAATGATGGGCCTCTTGTTCCTCGAGTGCTTTGGCCATCTCCGTCCTATGGCGCTTTCCTTGGGCTTCTAACGCCAAGTGAAATTCTTTGGTATGACGTCTGTCTCTTATGTCGAGGACCATCTTCAAGTCTTCTATGTGCCTTTTCTCTTGGAAGTCAAATCTTTCGGCCACGCAGGCGAGGGCCTTCTCGAAGTATTTTGCCGACATGCAGGCGACCTATGGTAGTGATTTTAGGCACATTAAAAAATTTGCATTTAGTTAGGCTCATAATTAATGACAAGGCATTGTTATAAAATCACTTTTGGAAAAAGAGTCGGTCTCCACATTTTGAAATGAAATTTTTTGACAAAAATTTGAAAGTTTGACCGGACCGAAGTTGCCTACGTTCCCCTTACCATGAGGGAGAGGTCCCACACAATAAGAGGCTCAGGTCGCCGTAGTTCAAGTCAAGTTAAACCTTTTTAAAAAGAGGTGAGAGATAACCACAAGGGTCAATTTGGTAAAGTACGGATATTTTCGAGATATAGAGTGACTTTGGGGATCAAAAAGAGGGAGATTACTCGGTCCTTGGTCTATAGGAGTCGGGTAAGGTTTGACTTAAGGTTTGACCTAAATGAGCCGAGAGGTGGTTCAAGCTAGAACGCGTCGATAATGGTGGGTTGTCCTAGATGGGTTAAGGATAGGTCGACCTAATTGGGAAAAGGTTGGATTGACCTATATGGTTAATGGATCAAGATAGCGGGTTGCCTATGGGATGATGTCGCGACCCCGGACCCCGCGGGCCCGAGACCGCGATCTGGACGTCGACTCTAAAACCAAAACTGAGAAATACCAGAGTTAAAAATTTCATTTGATACCAAAAGGTGATGATCCAAAGTTTTACAAAACCAAGTTTGATAAAAATCAATTACAACTATCATAAACTTCCACAAGTTTATGCCCAACAAAATACAAATATACTATTCTTAGTGACGTCATTGTTTGGTACAACTATCCCAAAATGGTTACACATTTACATAATGTAAACCAACCTATAATAACCTTCCCCAAAAGAATGGATCCACACTCGACGTCCTCTTTCTCGTGATCAGCGAGACTAATCCTTAGCACCTGGGGGGGTTAAGGAAAAACAAAGATAAAAGAAAAGGGGTGAGATAAATCTCAATAAGTTACTAATGCAACTACATGACATGCTATGATGCAATATACAAGAAGCAATAATAAATATCAAATAGCACATAGCATTTATCACGTAACAGATAGCAGCGGAAATAAACACATAACAAAGGATATAGCCAAGGTTTTCCAAACCGGAACATCCAAATAAAGGATCGCTGCGCAGCTTCAATAATCAACAAATCATCATCTTCATAATAGCATGAAAGCCAAAGGACAAGGACCATGACACAAAGTCATGCCCGTTAGCTAGATACATTCACAAAGGAAGCTAACTCATCTCTTCCAAGGCCAATCTGGAAAAGGGTAAAGAAGGGGGCAAAACAATGGTCAACATTATTATGGACTTGGCTTTGCCATTATAATCTTTCCCATCGCCCGATGCAACAAATATGCCAGCTGGGCTTCCAAATAAATGCTAAGTAATAATAATTTAGCATGAATAAAAAACTTAAGGTTCCAAAGTAGGGAACCATACCAAGTAGTCACCAAGAAAGTGAAATGTACCAATCACGCACAATTAAAGTGTTCCAACAATCACAATTAACACTTAATTAATTTCCAACACACACTTAATCACAAAGGACCCAATTCTATCACTAGAGTGTACTACAATGTTCACTAAGGTCAACTAGAAGGACACCCAAGACTTAGACCAAAACGCATTCTTCAATCACACAAACACACAAAATGAAAACTTTCAGAGGACTGTGCGGCCGCCCAAACGGGACTGTACGGTCGCCCAACAAGGCCCTCAACCAAGCACAAAAGCTTTCAGAAAGATGCGCGGTCACCCATACGATTTTGGGCGGTCGCCCAATATTCTGGAATTGCCAGAAATCGGGAAGAACAACATGGGTTCTTCCATTTTCATACCAAAACACATTTCCACCAAAATCCAACATTCCAACTAGTTTACTAATGTACCAACACAACTAATAAGTCCAAAAAGACTCATACAACAACATTTAACAACCAAAATCAAGAATCAAAATCCCACATTCAAGATTTCACCATTTTTAACCAAAACTCAAATAAATTCCCAATAAATTCCAAACTCAATCAAACTTCAAATATAACACATCAAACATCATATAAACATGATATGAACATTTTAGCATCAAAATGGGGGAAAAGTAACTTACTTGAAAATAATGAAAGTTGACGGAATTCGATTCTTTTTTGTTCTACGCGATCCTATCGACGATCTAAACAAGGTTCACGTTTTAAGAAATGAGAGATTATGAGAGGAAGATGAAGAAAAAGAAGAGAGAAGGAAGAGAAGAACTTACCATATACAAGGGGAGAGAGAGAGAGAGTTTCCAGGGAGAGAGAGGGAGGTGGAGTGTGAGGATGGAAGAGTAGGGTGAGGGAGGTGAGTAGGGAGAAGATGAAGATGGAAAAGTTACACCTAGCCCCCTTCCCCCACTAACTAGCACAATTACTTACACTCCCGACTAACAATTAAGACTCAACACTTCCACACTAGCCCAAATAACTCGAATAAAATGCTAGGCATAATTATTATAACACATAAATTGCACACATAATTATTTAAATAAATAATAATTTAAATAAATAAATAAGCAAATAATTAAATAAAAATCATTTAATAACTAATAAAATAGAGCCTAGATTTCGGGTCGTGACAGATGATCTAAGCGGGATAGACGTGGTTCGACCTAAGCGGGTCAAATGTGAGTTGGTTGACCTAAACGGGTTGAACGTGGGTAGGGTGACCTATTCGGGTAGGTTGACCTAGGGAGGTCGGTAATTGACTTAGATAGATTCAAGACGGGTAAGTCGACCTAAGCGGGCCAAGGATTGACTTAGGTGGGTCAAAGGTGAGATGGTAGTTTTAACCTAAGAAAGTCAAGGATGGGCAAGTTGATCTAGATGGATCAAGGATGGTGAGTGGACCTAGACGGGTCGACCTAGGTTGGTCAGGACAACGGTGGGTCAAGTAATGACCTAGGTGGGTCAAGATGACGGTTTGACCTAAGCGGGTTAAGGTTAAAGGTAATTGGGTTCACCTATGGAATCAAAGATTGACCTAAGAGGTCAAAAGCGGATAAGGTTGACCTAGGGGGTCAAGGGTAGACCTAAGAGGTCAAAAGGTGATAAGGTTGACCGAGGAGGTCAAGGGTTGACCTAAGAGTTCGAAGGCGATTGGGTTGACCTAGGGGGTCAAAGGTTGACCTAAGAGGTCAAAAGCGGATAAGGTTGACCAAAGGGGTCAAGGGTTGACCTATGGGGTCAATGGTTGACCTAGGGGGTCAAAGGTGATAAGGTTGACCTAAGAGGTCAAAGGTTGGTAAGGTTGACCTAGGGGGTCAAAGGTTGACCTAAGAGGCCAAAGGCGATAAGGTTGACCTAAGGGTCAAAGGGTTGGCCTAAGAGGTCGAGAGGTGATAAAGTTAACTTAAGGGGTCCAAGGTTTGACCTAAGAGGTCAAGGGGTGATAAAGTTGACCTGAGGGGTCCAAGGTTTGACCTAAGAGGTCGAAGGTAGATAAGGTTTACCCAAGGGGTCGAGAGGTTGACCTAAGAGGTGAAAGGGTGATAAGGTTCACCTAAAAGGTCAAGAGGTTGACTTAAAAGCGGATAAGATTGTTCTAAAGGTTGGCCTAAGAGGTCAAAAGAGGACAAGGTTGACCTAGGGGGTCAATAGTTGACCTAGGGGGTCAATAGTTGACCTAGAAGGTCAATGGTTGATAAGGTTGACCTAGGGGGTCAAAGGTTGCCCTAGGAGGTCAAAGGTGAAGGGTAGACAAATGGATCACAATGATGGGTAGACCTAAACAAGTCAAAGTGACGAGTTTTGAAGGACTGGACCACAGATGGTTTATGCAATGCACGCTTTATTTTATGAAAAAAATTGCATTATTTAAATCCTAATTGGTTGGAAGGGGTACCCCTTTTTCGCAACTAACCTAGAAACTACGATTAGTGGAGGCCATCACTACGTCTATAGACCCCCTCGTTTTTCACCTGTCTTGCACATCCCAAACGGACAATTCGGGCGAGGGTCCTATAGGGCAAGCGGCTTCCACCAACCAATGGGTCATACGACTAACCCTTCCTTAAAGGCATTTATCGTGATGTCTATGTTACATCCTACACAAGTTAACGATGGGCGGAGATTTTGACAACAAACACTCATCTTACCATGGCACGTCCCTTGTAAGGAAATCAATTTTTTTTGCACTTTCTCTCAAAATATCTCGACTCATCATTGACTTGGGGATGACTCGACATGGACAACACGTTATTTGTCTAGTAAGAAAAAGCTAGCCAAACCAACCGGTCAAAACTTTGGAGTGTCCTAACCTCTAGTGTAGGTTAACACGGGTAGGATAAAGGTTCCCACTGCTCGCGGAGCGTACACGGTGAGTGGAGAGAACGAGTGACTCGAAAGAAGGGCGGCAGTAGCGCCACTAATTTCTACACATCACGCACTTTGGGGGTAATAAGGGATATGTGAAGTGCCGACACGGACTAGTGGTAGTGTGTGGCAAGGAACTAATTCTTTTTAGGGGGAAAAAGAGAAGTTTTTGATATTGTTATGATGCAATGCAGTGTAAGAGATAAGAAAAGATAAGAATGTACAAGGGAGCATAGCAAAGTTTTGGCGTTTTTCCTTAGTACTAGGGCGCGCATAGCAAAGGTACAAGGTGCATGTGACGACATGGTAAAAGCACAAGGTGCATGTGACAACATGGCAAAAGCATAGGGTGCATGTGGCAACATGGCAAAAGTATAAGGTGCATGTGACAACATGGCAAAGGTATAGGGTGCATGTGATAACATGGTAAACATCATGATGTAAACGAAAGTTAGACCCACTAAGTTTGAAAAAGTTTCAAAGCAGTCCCCAACAGAGTCGCCACTGTGAATACGTGTGTTTAAAATATGAGAGTCACCACGTCGTTTTAATTATAGCCAAAACATTGAGAAAAAAGCATGTTAATGGGTTCGGGGGTCAAATTACGACAAGAGAAGAATATTAAGCGTTATCACTCCTATCGCCCGAATGATCGGTCTTTCTATCATGATGCGGTGTATGTAGTGTGCGATGTGTTTGAAACCGGATCCGAAGATTTCCTACGTTCCTCTCAAGGTGAGAAGCTCATGTCAGCGTAGTTCGAGAAGAATTTAGAATAGGCAGAAGAATCAGGATCATGCATAATGAGGGGGAAATTACCTAAAGATTAGGGTTTAGAAATAGTTCCTAGATCATGTTAGGGTTGATGAACCCTAGATCATCATCGGCTATGAAATAACATGTTAACATGAAGACTGCAACCCTAAATCTAGTATCAGTAAGGTTTTAATCAAAGAACATGAAGAATATGCGAAGAACATATTATGAACATATGAATAATATGATGAACATATGAATAAACATGCTAAGAACATGAATATTATGAAGAACATATGAATTACATGTTAAGAACATGAATATTATGAAGAACACATGAATAAACATATTAATAACATGAATATTATGGAGCTAAACTGAGAACATGGCAAGAACATGAAGAAAAAGTTAGAAAACTTACCTATGTTAGCAAGAAATAAACTTGGATCTTCTTGGGAACCTTGAGGATGTTCTTGGGAGCTTGAATGCTTTGTTTTGGGAGTAAAATCGCCATTTAAGAGCTCTAAAATTTGGATCCTTAACCAAGAGGCAAGGATAGGTTTATATAGCAATCTGGTGGAGAGATCTGACGGTCCAGATCACCTGAGGCAGATGTGGCCGTGTGGCCAAGGTCGAAAGTGGCCGCGTGGCCAAGTCTTCCATCTGATGTGATTTTTAAGCTAGGGTTTTATTTGGTTTATGGAAACCCTATTTTGGCCATTTTTAAGATGTTCTAGAATGATGAGATATATTTTAGGAACCCGGGACAAGTCTTTGCAAGGTTTCTAATTCCTATAAAGTCCTTGTATATTTGGGAAAGCCCTAATAAACTCATTTTCGGATCGGGTACTAACAGGCGCGCACGTCCCGCCTTCAGAAAATCCATATTTTAGCCCAAAAGTTTACCCTGTTATGCAGTTAAGCCCCGAAACTAACAAAATTAGTCAGAAACTTAACGAACACCACGAAATTCAACAAAAATAAAGCAAACAAAGACTCAACATTGACTTTGTTACTTAGTCAAATCCAAGACTAACGGAGTAAGTCAAGAACTTAACGGAAAGTAACGAAAGTTAACAAAAATTAACAAAACTTAACAAAAAAGAGGAAGATAGAGTATGTGTATGCAATCGGGACATGAGAGGTCCAAGGCGAGGTGTCAACAGAGCCCCTCGGCGACATGCATTGCAAAGCAAAACACGTCGACAAAAGAACAAAACATCCGCCGAGGACATCGACAAAAGAAAATAAAGACTCGATAAAAAGCAGGAATTATTAAAATTGCGAGGGATAGGAATGTGCTCCCTGTGTGAGCGACTTTTGCTAATAGAAGGGGTGCGGTGATAGAAATTGGCCCACCGTGGCCAAAATTTAGAGTCCGTATAGAGGACTGGAGGGACTCGAGAGTCTGCCTGCCTACTGATTTAGAGGGACTCGAAAGTCTGCCTGCTGATGTAGAGGGACTCGAAAGTTTGCCTGTTGATATAGAGGGACTCGAAAGTCTGCCTGCTGATGTAGAGGGACTCGAAAGTCTGCCTGCTGATGTAGAGGGACTCGAAAGTCTGCCTGCTGATTTGGAGTCCATGTAGGGTACTAGAGATGAATGTGAATTTGTTGAGTAGACTTTGCTGATGAGGTAGTGATTTCAGTGGTTCACCGCGGAGCTGTGTGCATGTACCTGTTATGCGTATGCTTTGCAAATGCATGTGCTCGTGTGAGATGAGAGAAAATTATGCTTGTGGTACTTTGTGATTTGAGAGAGATTTTAAAAGGATGGAGAAATTGTTTTTGTGTGTGATGTGATTGGTAGAAAGCGTGAATGATGTTCATACCTTCACTTACCATGGCCGCTTGATTTGGGATGGATTTCTGATGCCGTGGCTTTGATGAAGGATGTTGACACTTTTGATGAAGATGAGTTGCTTGTACTGTTGATTGAGTGTCGGTGAGAAAACATTCTGGATGATGGGTTGGTCGTGCCAAAAGGCTGCCTACGTATCCCTTGAAAAGAATCAAACCAGCATAGTTCAAGGATGATAGAGAACGCTGGGGAAGAAGCTAAGAGCAAAGCAAAATGAAACACGTACTTTTACGCAAGTAAGGAGACAAAGAAAGTTTATAAGAAAAAGAAAAATAAAAAAAAAATTGTCTTTTTTTTTTTTTAGTTCGTGGGTGAACCATTTTAAGCATTGTGCATTTGTTAAGCCAACCAAAGATCAAGTCATGTTCGATCGAAGTCCGGATTGCCTTGTTGAATTCTGTCATTGTCGCCGTTGTGCCCAACGAAGATTGATGTCTAGCCCCGAGAGATTTGCCGATTGTGGGGCTCCAATAGACTTTTGATGTCGAGATACCAAGGGGTTGCTAATTGTAAATCCCCTAGAATGCCTTTGATGCCAAACTTTTAGTGACTTGCGTAGCCCCAAGATAAATCAGCTTTTGGCCCATTTGAATAAATTGCCTTTTGTCAATGTCAGCAAGCCCCAAGCTTCGAGAGATTGCTAAGCCCCAAATGTCATGTACTTGTTGTTTGCGAGCTTCAAGACGATGGAATGTGAAGACCTTTCGATGTAAAGCCCCAAATTATCTTAGAATCGGCTCGGCATTATATTGAGAGCAGATGATAGAGATCTCCTTCTTACTCTTACTGGGGAGATGAATGGCCTCATTGTGGTTGGTACCCAAATGGCGGAGGGCTTATGTCAAAAGATGCAGTAATGCCTTGTGGTGCCGTCGAGATCGCGGACAGTAAGGTCTTGGTGTGATAAGGTCTCAAATGGATATGCTTGCTTGAGTCTTCTTGTGTTGAACTAATAACGGATCTTCGGATGCAACTCGTGCGGATGCAACTTGTGCTTTTGACCTCAGAGAAGGGGGTGCTGAATTGCAGAAACATTGGGATTGGCCATGGCATTTCCCGCTATAACCCTGTTTTGATAGAGTTTAGCATATTGAATCTTTTTCCTTTTCTCTAAGACTTTCTTCATAACCTCGTCGTAAGTCACAACATAAAAATCATCAAATTCATTCATAACATCGGAGCCCTCCTTTCAAACCAAAAGACCTTTAACGTGAAGTACTAAGAGACCCTTGAAGCTTGATCGCTTTCATGGAGCCGTAAGACTACTCCCCAAATTGTATTGCTCGGGTATCATCCCCCAAAAATATTGCCAATTACGAAGCCCAAATATTGCCCTTTGCTCGGATTACTTTAATGCCGTAGCCCAAAAGATTGTAGGTTGCGAAGCCCATTGAGACCTTCGGTGCAAAACTAATTGAGGAGGCTTCCAACGTTACACATGACTTTGCTAGGGCCACCGTTGGGGGGTAAAGTGAATTGCTTCTTGCCAAGGGAGACTTTCAAACTTGAATATAGCCCCAAGAGTACCATTATCGATTGTAAGTAGAGCAAGAAAGGCCCATCCTTGATTGGGGGAACAGGTACAAGCACACATGACATGAAGGCCCTTCGACATTCCCCTTGAGAGACTTTGAGGATAGTCTCACACATCTTTCTTGAGCGTAGCCCCTAGGGCTCATTAACTGTCGAATGAAGCACAAGGAGCTCTCGTTCTTGAGTCACATTTTCGTGCCCTAACCCATGGTCCTACTTGGCCCCACGTCTGGGACACGCACGGAAGACGTCATAAAACATTTTTAGAAAATTTTTCGAAATGTACTTTTATAAAAGTTTCATATAACCAACTCTTCAAAGTTGAAAAGTTTGATTTCATCACACACAAACCATTTACAACTCAAGTTACTTAGCCTCAAAGGCTTACAACCTTATTTACAAAATTTACAATCACCAACATGTTCCAAAAATAGGTGATACAAAATGAAGTCACGGGTACACTACGCAAAAGGTTATACATTTACATAATGTAGCCTTTACATAACACATGTCCCAAAATGTCTTACCCAAAATCACCAACATGACGTCCTCCCTTGTGAAGTGACCTATTCCCTGGGCTCTCCTTTATCTAAGGAATACAAATAAATAAGGAACGGGGTGAGAATAAATCTCAGTAAGCTTTGCAACTACGTTACATGCTGAAATGATACTCGTAATTGAACAATGTCAACAAACATTCACATAGTACATAACATGAGAGGCAAAGCCAACTCATCATACCACAAATAAGGCGGGAATAAACACTCATAAGCGGCTACTGAGCCAAGGTTCTCGAATCAAATATATAATCATCCGAGAGGTATCAACTGAGCAGCACCAAAGGGCTGAAACGGGTTCATGAACCAAACAATAACAACAACAACAACAACAACGGGGGGAAAATGACACCAAGTCATAACCCAAAGTGCCCAACCTTTGGCCCAAGGAAGGGGGTTAAAAATGGGAAACCAATGGTAGAAGCCTTACAATGAACTTGGCTCGTGTGCCATTATAATCCCTACCACTGCCCGATATTACAACAAGAAGTACCAGCCGGACTTTACACGAAAGCAAAGTAATAAATAATTGCTTAAACAACAAACGGGGCATGATTCCAAAGTAGGGAACCACACAAGTGCATCACAAAGATGTAAACACGTTACTCATAAAGAGTTCACAATATTGAAATTAAGTCACAACACAATCCTTTATTAATGACATTAAGTCACAACCACATCTTGCACACATGCACAATCAAGCCATTATCTACAATCTTAGCATCCCAAAACACCCCTCTAGGTGCTCTACACTAGGACCCAAAATCTAGACAAGGATTGACTTCTAACTCATTTGGTTTAAACAAACTTTTGTCCAACAGGGGGCCTGGGCGGTCGCCCAACCACCCTGGGCGGTCGCCCAACAGGGGACCGGGCGGACGCTCACTCTCACCCAGGCGCGCGCTCACTATAACATTTTTGGAACCTCAAACCCTGCCAACATGCGCGGTCGCGCAAGGCCCATCTGGGCGGGCGCGCAAGGACCAGGCGGGCGCTCGGTCGGTTAGCAGGCGGGCGCTCGGTGCTAATTCCAGCAAACCCAAATTTCTTTCCCAGGCTTATAGTTGTCCGTCCCAATCGTAGGAGTATACTTTTATTAACAAACAAATGCAATACCCAGGATATCAACATACTCAAAAACCTTCCATCCCCTTTCATAACTACACCCATAACATGGTTATACTCCCTTTGTCCCAAATAAATAAGTATCACAAAATTTACCCAAATCACAAAATTAACAATTGCAAGTGTCACATATAATATATATGACCATTTTAACATTTAATGGGGATTTAGTAACTTACCTATTTCGGGAAAAAGTATCGAAGAACTATGATTTGATCGGGTAGAAATGACCTATTCAACGCCCTGGTCATTTTGGTATAATTAGTATTTAAAACGGAAAAGTAATTAAAAAGAAATAAATCAAAATAGGAGAATACTTACTCTTGTTCTTGCCCTAGGAAGAAAGAAATGAGGAAAGCTTTCTCAGTATAATTTCTTTTGCAAACGTAGGGAGTGAAAGTCAAGGATAAGAATGAGGTTATAAAGATCTTTGCAAATTTTCCACTTTAGTCACTCTAGTTTCATCTTAAGCAATTAAGCTCCTAAAGTTATATTTCCACAAAGGACCCCATAATTTCAACTTAATCAATTAACTCCCTTAACACTTGTTACTACTAACCAAGTGATTAACTCAAATAATCAAATAAGATGTGCAAATCATAAAATGTGATGCAACACATAAAATGAACACATAATGTCAAATTAAAATCACCAAAAATATAAAATAAATAGGGACGGGTTTTGAGGTCGTTACAATCACTCCCCCTTAAAGAAAATTCGTCCCGAATTTTAGGGTAACTTACCAAACGAATCAAACAACCAAGGGTATTTCCTTTCCATTTCCTCCCGAAGCTCCCAAGTAGATTCTTCCACATTATGGTTCCTCCACACAACCCTAGCAAGAGGAATACTCTTAGTTCTCAATTCTTGAACTTTAGAATCAATCACCTGAACTAGATGCTCCTCATAGGACATACTTGGTTCAATATCCTCAGGTATCTCAGATAACACATGAGATGAATCATACATATACTTTCGACGCATTGAAACATGAAAAACATTATGAATCTTATCAAGAGAAGGAGGTAATGCAAGACGATAAGCTCGATCTCCAACTCTTTCCAAAATCTCAAAAGGCCCAAAAAACCTCGGTGCTAGCTTGCCTTTCTTCCCATATCTTTTAATTCCCACCTTTGGAGAAACTTTCAGAAACACAAAGTCACCCTTTTCAAACTCAAGGTCTCGCCTCCGGTGATCAGCATAACTCTTTTGACGACTCTGGGCAGTAGTCAATCGATCCCGAATAAGCTTAACCTTCTTAACCGAATCATTAACCATGTCAACACCCCAAATCTTTGCTTCCCCTACTTCATCCCAACAAATAGGTGAACGACATTTTTTCCCATACAATGCTTCATAAGGAGCCATCCCAATACTTGACTGAAAACTATTATTATAAGCAAATTCCATGAGAGGCAAATTAATATCCCAAGAATCTGCAAAATCAACTAAACAAGCCCTCAACATGTCCTCAAGAATCTGAATGGTCCTTTCTGACTGGCCATCTGTTTGAGGATGAAAAGCAGTACTAAATCTCAATTCTGAACCCAAAGCCTTTTGAAATACTTGCCAAAACTGAGAAGTGAATCTAGGATCCCGATCAGAAACAATGCTAACTGGAACTCTATGCAACTTCACTATCTCATTAATGTACAACGTAGCAAACCTTTCCATAGAATAACTAATCTCAATAGGTAACAAATGAGAAGACTTTGTCAATCTGTCCACAATCACCCAAACTGCATCATGCCTTCTCCGAGTACGAGGTAACCCTGACACAAAATCCATGGTAACATGTTCCCATTTCCATTCCGGTATCTCTAAAGGTTGAATCAAACCTGCGGTCTTTGATGTTCAGCTTTCACTTGTTGACAAGTTAAACACTTCGACACATAATCAGCTATCTCCCGCTTCATGTTGTTCCACCAGAAATGTTGCTTCAAATCTTGATACATTTTGGTACTCCCGGGATGAATTGTATACCTCGATTTATGGCCTTCATCAAGAACTTGGCATTTGATCCCATGAATATTAGGCACACACAATCGACCTCTAAAAGTCAATACCCCTTCTGAGCTGAGAGAAAAGTCTTCAAATCTTCCATCTTTGATTTTACTCATTATCTTCACTAACTCAGGGTCATCTTTTTTAGCCTCCTTTATTTGTTGAATTAAGGTTGGTAATACTCTGATATTCGCAAATATAGCTCCATGCATCGATTCATAAGGACCCCAATCACAAGCATCTTCTAACATCTTCCATTCTCGCACCATCAGTGAAGCTACATAAGACTTCCTGCTAATAGCATCAGCTACCACATTGGCCTTGCCCAGATAATAAGAAATAGTGCAATCATAATCCTTCAACAGCTCCATCCATCTTCGTTGTCTATTATTCAACTCTTTCTGGGAGAAAAGATACTTTAAACTCGGATGATCTGTGAAAATCTCGAACTTTGCTCCATATAAATAATGCTTCCATTTGTGTAACGCAAAAACAATAGCTGCAAGCTCCATGTCATGGGTCGGATAATTCTGCTCACTAGGAGTTAACTTCCTTGAAGCATAGGCAATTACCTTCCCACTCTGCATTAAAACACACCCCAAGCCTTCTTTTGAAGCATCACTATAAATTACCAATTCATCATTCCCATTAGGCAGTGCAAGAATAGGAGCGGTGGTCAACCTCTTCTTCAATTCTTCAAAACTGACTTGACATTTATCATCCCACACATATGGCACATTCTTTCGAGTCAACTGAGTTAATGGTGTTGCAATCTTAGAAAACCCTTCAATGAATCTTCTGTAGTTCCCGGCTAACCCCAAGAAACTTCGAATTTCAGTGACTGATTCTGGCCTCTTCCAATTCACAATGGCTTCAATTTTTGATGGATCAACATATATACCTCTATTGGAAACCACATGTCCTAGAAAAGATACTTCATCGAGCCAAAAAGCACACTTACTGAATTTTGCAAACAGTTGCTTCTCCCGAAGAATAGATAGAACCATTCGCAAGTGTTGCTCATGCTCCTCCCGAGACTTGGAATAAACAAGGATGTCATCAATAAACACAACCACAAAAGAATCAAGATAAGGCTTGAAAACCCAGTTCACCATATCCATGAAAACAGCTGGAGCATTTGTTAACCCCGAAGGCATGACAAGAAATTCATAATTACCATACCTACTACGGAAAGCAGTCTTTGAAATGTCTTCAGAACAAATCTTTAACTGATGATACCCACTCCTCAGATCAAGCTTCGAAAAGACAACTGACCCTTAAAGTTGATCAAATAAATCATCAATGTGAGGCAGAGGATATTTGTTCTTTACAGTCACCTGATTCAACTTTCTGTAGTCGATACATAGTCTTAAGGACCCATCTTTCTTCTTTACAAACAATACAGGAGCTCCCCACGGTGATACACTGGGTCGAATGAACCCTCTATCAAGTAACTCTTGCAATTGAACTTTCAATTCTTTTAATTCAGCTGGAGCCATTCTGTAAGGTGACTCAGATATCGGGGTAGTACCTGGAAGTAAGTCAATACAAAACTCGATCTCCCTATCAGGAGGCATAGAATACCAGTAGAGAACACATCAGGAAACTCTTTCACAATATGCACATCCTCTACTTCAGGTAACCTTTTAGTAGTATCAAGAACACTAGCCAAATACCCTGTACAACCACGGTGCAACAACTTTCTAGCCTTCACATAAGAAATAATACGAATTCCCTTACCCAAAGGAGCAGCCTCAAAAGTAAATTCAGGCACATTAGGAATAGAAAATGTAACCACCTTTTTATAATAATCAACTGAAGCATGGTATTTACTCAACCAATCCATTCCCAAGATAATATAAAAATCTTGTAATGGCAAAACAACTAAATCAGCAAATAAAACATGCTCCCAAATATGCACATCACAGCCACGTAACACCTTATTAGTCACCAAACACTCCCCTATAGGAGTAGACACCTCTAACACATAAGGTAGAGATTCAGAAGACAAATGCAATCGAGAAGCAAAATGCACAAACACATAAGAATGCGAAGAGCCAGGGTCTATAAGTGCTCGTGCCCTCAAACTAGACACAGAAATTATACCTCCTATCACATTAGAAGAATCTGAAGCCTGTTGTTGAGTGATGGCAAAGACACGACCTTAGACTTTAGGCTTCCCTGAGGCATCCCTCTTCTGACCTTGAGATGATCCAGCTCCACTCCCATATGGTACATTCCTTTCTCTTGGACAATCCCTTTGAAAATGGCCAAGCTGACCACAATTCAAACACTTACCCTGTTTCTTCCAACATCACTCTTCAGAGTGCCCTTCTTTTTGACAATAGTTACAAATCCTTCTACTTTGATTTCCAGGGGTGTTACCTTGATTTCTGATAATTGGTTGCCCTCTAGATTGTGCTAATGCTCCTTGACCTCCCCGATTATCACCTTGCTGAGGCTGAGGTCTTCCTTGCCTTCCTGCACCGGATAATTCCATTTTCTTCTTATGTTCATCAATATCATGCTCCACTTGATATGCTCTATCAACTGCATCCTGAAATTCTTACAACTTTTCGGATACTAGTTGAGTTCTGATCGCAGTTCTTAATCCCTTCACAAATCTGGTTGCCTTCCTTTCTTCAGTTGCAACTAGGTGAGTACAATACCTGGATAACTCCGTGAATTTAGCAGTGTACTGAGCCACGGACATTGTATTCTGCTCCAGTTAAGAAACTCCATTTACTTCTTGTCTTGATCTACCCAGGGAATGAAATGTTTCTTGAACTTCTTCAGAAAATTATCCCAAGTATAGGGTACATGATTCTCATCCCAATTAGTTTTCAAAGCTTTCCACCACTGCTCAGCAGCTCCACTCAGTTTATAGGTAGCAAACCTGACTTGTTCTTTATCAGTACATCTTAGAACATCAAATATTTTCTCCATCGACTCTATCCACCTCTCGACCTTTGTTACCTCTGGTTCTCCTTCATAACCCATTGGTTTCAACTTCAGGAACTGTTCTAACCCATATCTCGGAGGTGCTTGTTCCCCTCCTGGCCTTTGATCATTTAAATTTTTCATGGCCGCTTCAAACATCCCTTGAAACATAATTCGGGCCTATTCTTTAGCATTTCCTTACCCTGAAGAACCAGCCTGATCTCCTTCAGTCTCAACCATTTTCAATAAGTACCTGCATAAGACACTCAATGTTACTCACTCTATACACAACTACCCTCCTAGGTCACTTTGAAATTCAAGACCATCTACAACCTAGCTCTGATACCAACTGTCGTGCCCCAACCCATGGTCCTACTTGGCCCCACGTCTAGGACACGTACGGAAGACGTCATAAAACATTTTTAGAAAATTTTTCGAAATGTACTTTTCTAAAAGTTTCATATAACCAACGCTTCAAAGTTGAAAACTTTGATTTCATCACACACAAACCATTTACAACTCAAGTTACTTAGCCTCAAAGGCTTACAACCTTATTTACAAAATTTACAATCACCAACATGTTTCAAAAATAGGTGATACAAAATGAAGTCACGGGTACACTACCCAAAAGGTTATACATTTATATAATGTAGCCTTTACATAACACATGTCCCAAAATGTCTTACCCAAAATCACCAACATGACGTCCTCCCTTGTGAAGTGACCTATCCCCTGAGCTCTACTTTATCTAAGGAATACAAATAAACAAGGAACGGGGTGAGAATAAATCTCAGTAAGCTACTAAAATGCAACTACGTTACATGCTGAAATGATACTCATAATTGAACAATGTCAATAAACATTCACATAGCACATAACATGAGAGGCAAAGCCAACTCATCATACCACACATAAATCTGGAATAAACACTCATAAGCGGATATTGAGCCAAGGTTCTCGAATCAAACATATAACCATCCGAGAGGTATCAACTGAGCAGCACCAAAGGGCTGAAACGGGTTCATGAACCAAACAATAACAACAACAACAACAACGGGGGGGGGATGACACCAAGTCCTAACCCTAAGTGCCCAACCTTTGGCCCAAGGAAGGGGGTTAAAAATGGGAAACCAATGGTAGAAGCCTTACAATGAACTTGGCTCGTGTGCCATTATAATCCCTACCACTGCCCGATATTACAACAAGAAGTACCAGCTGGACTTTACACGAAAGCACAGTAATAAATAATTGCTTAAACAACAAACGGGGCATGATTCCAAAGTAGGGAACCACACAAGTGCATCACAAAGATGTAAACACGTTACTCATAAAGAGTTCACAATATTCAAATTAAGTCACAACACAATCCTTTATTAATGAGATTAAGTCACAACCACATCTTGCACACATGCACAATCAAGCCATTATCTACAATCTTAGCATCCCAAAACACCCCTATAGGTGCTCTACACTAGGACCCAAAATCTAGACAGGGATTGACTTCTAACTCATTTGGTTTAAACAAACTTTTGTCCAACAGGGGGCCTGGACGGTCGCCCAACCACCCTAGGCGGTCGCCCAACAGGGGACCGAGCGGACGCTCACTCTCACCCGGGCGCGCGCTCACTATAACATTTTTGGAACCTCAAACCCTGCCAATATGCACGGTCGCGCAAGGTCCATCTGGGCTGGCGGGTAAGGACCAGGCGGGTGCTCGGTCGGTTAGCAGGCGGGCGCTCGATGCTAATTCCAGCAAACCCAAATTTCTTTCCCAGGCGTATAGTTGTCCGTCCCAATCGTAGGAGTATACTTTTATTAAAAAACAAAGGCAATACCCAGGATATAAACATACTCAAAAACCTTCCTTCCCCTTTCATAACTACACCCATAACATGGTTATACTCCCTTTGTCCAAAATAAACAAGTATCACAAAATTTACCCAAATCACAAAATTAACAATTGCAAGTGTCACATATAATATATATGACCATTTTAACATTTAAAGGGGATTTAGTAACTTACCTATTTCGGGAAAAAGTATCAAAGAACTATGATTTTATCGGGTAGAAATAACCTATTCAACGCCCTGATCATTTTGGTATAATTAGTTTTTAAAACGGAAAAGTAATTAAAAAGAAATAAATCAAAAAAGGAGAATACTTACTCTTGTTCTTGCCCTAGGAAGAAAGAAATGAAGAAAGCTTTCTCAGTATAATTTCTTTTGCAAACGTAGGGAGTGAAAGTCAAGGATAAGAATGAGGTTATAAAGATCTTTGCAAATTTTCCACTTTAGTCACTCTGGTTTCATCTTAAGCAATTAAGCCCCTAAATTTATATTTCCACAAAGGACCCCATAATTTCAACTTAATCAATTAACTCCCTTAACACTTGTTACTACTAATCAAGTGACTAACTCAAATAATCAAATAAGATGTGCAAATCATAAAATGTGATGCAACACATAAAATGCACACATAATGTCAAATTAAAATCCCAAAAATATAAAATAAATAGGGACGGGTTTTGGGGTCGTTACACACATAGCCCCTAGGGCGTTATCATTTGTTGAGAAAATCAAGAGATTCGTCCTCGTGCGAGGGAACAAACATAAGAGGATATGGCAAGAGCTACTCCATTCTTGGGAAACCTTTCGACATACTGTAGGGGCACATGCTTGGAGAAGCTTGAAAACTGAGTCACACGTTGTTGCCATTCTCTACCCAAACCAATTGACTCACTGGGGACCATTTGTGCAACCTCGTACCCTTCAATGATGGGCTCGTTCTCGGATGGATCTTGGTTACCATGGGGATTCTTTCTTATGAACCCAATACTGCACATTGTTGGAGAAAACTCTTACTTCAATAACCCCAAACAACCTTTGATTGTGCCATATCTTGTCGAGCCTTTTGCATTTCTGAAGTTGACTCGGTGGTGAATTGACTTGCTGAGGAGAGTCAATGTAGAACTTGTCTTCTTCAGAGGCCGGGGATCTCCATTTCTCTTTCTCTTCTCTCTCTCACTCTCTCATTTTTTTTATGACGCACCCTGTTTTTTGCCTAGAGTGCCCTTTTAGGGTTTCAATCTAGCGGGCATCTCTTTTGCGTCTTCTTTTTTACTCGATTAATGAGGAAGTGTGCATTGACTCTAGCTTAGGAGATAAGACATGTGATTTTGCGGTGGAGACCATTTGTCACTAAAGGTGAGTGACATTGACTTTACTAGGGAAGTGGTCCCATGTATTTTTATTGAATGACTCACGAAGGCAAGTAAGTCATTAAGAGAAAAGAGAAAGAAAGCCCCAATTTGATTGCAAGAAACTGGGAGTGTCGCTGAAAGATAAGAAGCCCCTAGACTCGATAAAGAACGCAGAGCGATTCTAAATCTAGGAAAGTTGTTCAATCTTGAGGTGATTAATTCATTGGCAAATGACTCGTACAAAGATGTCTTGACAAGTTCGAGATGAAGGCCGATCACCATAACGCACTAGGGCTAAACATATCTTCTTTCTTGCATGAGACCGGACCCGAAGGTTGCCTACGTTCCTCCAGTGTAGAGGCTCAGGACACCGTAGTTCTTGTGAATACTCCATTCGTCGTGATGGAATTGTTGCTTCGTCCTTCGTTGGTGGATGATGTTGATCTTGTACTCTTTTGATTGAGGGGGATTTTTTTTTTTTATGCTCTAACTTTTGCCTAGGTTGTTTAGAAGAGTCAACCTAGCCAGCTATCTTTTTTTTTTAATCCCCCTTTGAAAACTTTGCTCGATGTTGCTCCACCTTGTTTTGCTTCTTGGATTTGTCGTTGATGTTGTTGCCTTCGTCACGATGTTTAGCCCCTAGGCGTTCAAGTGATGGCCTTTGTTCTAAAACTTGTTTAGACATCTTTTCATCATTTTGCCAAGAATTAAATTGAACAACTTGGAATGGTGTATGAGAACAAGAACGACATTTATTTGATAAGACCGACTCAAACTTTAACATGGGACGAGTGAAAACATTAATGAACACTTAAGAGGACTTTTGACTCCTTTTTTTTATTCCTATAACTAGGTAGAGAAAGAGAAACGGAGATTGTTGTCATCGCCCTTGTCGTTGTGGTTCTCCTTGTGGCATGATCTCTTGTTGAAGCCCCATTTCAAAACCAAGCCTTTTCTTTGATGAGTTCTTGCATGTTGTCACTCTCTAACGGTTTCTCTTCACCCACAGTAAATTCACCATTGTCAATCAAATCTTGGATGATGTTACGGAGGACAAAGCATTCCTCGGTAAGATGGCCACTATGTTGGTGGTAGTTGCACCATTCATCATATGCATGATTTTTATGTATCGTCTTCGGCTTGTACCCTTCCAAAGGCTTAACCTTTCCCTTTGCTATCAAGGCTTCAAATGCTTTGGCTCGGGTTACTCCTAGGAGAGGAGTGAAAATTTGGTTGTTGGCGGCACCTTTGTGGCTTTTGAGGGACGGGCCACTTGAGCATGTTTTACCGTTGACCTTTGCCTTGTTGTCGGTGAACTCTTGCAGACGGGCTTTAAGTTCAGAAACCTCTTCCTCATGAATTCTCCTCTCGAGATCAAAACGGGCTTGCCATAAATTTTCCTTGCGGCGGGCATCCTCGGTAAGTCTATCCATTTGTTCCCCCGTGGCTCTTATAATGTTGAAAAGCCTTTCGTTGGACACGGAAATGTTCTCACCCTTGTTGTTGTTGCCGTTGGAAGCCATTGGACCTATTGGAAGAGCACGGTTGATCTTAAGATGGCCCCTGTGAGAGCCCGCGCTCGAAGACAAACCGCACCGAAATGATTGCTCGTGAGGGCGATTCAGGTGATGCCTCGTTGCTAATGCGCTTTTGGAAATGCGCTCGGTTCTCACACAATAGTTTCCTCTCGATGGAATCAAAACATTCAAGAGTCGCCACCTCATTTTATTTTAGGAAAAACGAAGATAAAACCTTTTTTAGAGAAAGTTTCGAGGGCTAAGTTACGAGAAGAGAAGGGGTTAGGCACTCTCCTCGCCCGTGATGGTCTCTAGCATGCATGCCACGTAGATTCAATTTTATGCCTTTTATACTTTGCTTTTATACCCTAACAAAATGGTGATTTAATATGTATATGGGAGCCTTCCTAATCTAGGTATATTTGCTTTAATTCACAAATAAGAGTCGGTTTGGGTGGACTCCAACTCGGTTTTGAAAATGGTTTAGCATTCATATCCAGTAAAGGAAACACACAAAGGGGTGGGGGATTAATATTTACAATGGTGAACAAAAGGGGAAACAAATCCCACAACAAATAAATATCCAAAAGTCCGTCCCCAAGCATTTAGGGACTGCTGTCTATCTTTCCTTCTTGTACCTGTTCTTAAACTCGCTCAATCCAGAAAGTAAAAGTTATGAAAACTTCCTAACACATCAAGAATTTACCATGAATTTTCCTCTGATTTTAGGAGTAATTTATGGTGTCCAAATAAGGCATGCAAGATAATACTTATTTTCATACATCCATAAAAGATCCCTTTTTTGCATCATGAAAACAAGGGAATCATGAGAAACACTAAACATGAAAGTTATTCCTAACATATCAAAGTTTAGATCTGAAAAGTTACAAAGCCATAAATAAAGTTTAAGTCACATAAAACATCTCTGACATTTTCATGTCAGAGATGAACATTCACAGATCTGCAGATCAAGAGTCTAAACAATAAATGGAAATCACAGTCCATCTCATGGGAAAAATATGTTCTTTACATGATCATTTTCCTCTGTTTGTCTAGAACAAAATCTATTTTGTGGTCTAAGACCAAAAACCACGTTTGATATATATAAAAAAAGAAACAATACAGAAAGGTGCAGATGGACAGTCTGCTGGAAATCTACAAAAGGGGTGAGAACACTCATGAAAACTCACTCAAATGAGATGATATGAACATGAAACTTTGGGTAAACATAGATCTATATGTAAAAAACACAAAACCACAGCCATTTGAGCATTTAATCATAGTATATCATCATTTAGATAGAAGAACAACAAGAGTATCAACATTACATTGTTTGGACATCAAATGGGGGTCTAGCCTAACAAGTGGCTAGACCCCTTTCCAAATCACATAAGGATCTACATTTTACATGGATGAAATTTAAAATAACAAAAGATTACCTAGATGTGCTTCCTTTGCTTCCAAGGGAAGATTTTTTTGGTGCTTTTCTTAAGGTGTTTGCCTTGTGATTGAATGAGAGTTTGAGTGAGTTGTTTGCTTTGTTTTTGTGTAGTGTTTAGGGTGATTCTATGGTGGTTATATGGTGGTGTATGGATGGTCTTATGACTGAAGTTTGAGGAGTAGATAGAGTGCTTGGATGGTGGAGAGAATATGGAGTGAAGTGTGTAGCTTATGTATGAATTGTGTGTGTTGAGTGAATGTGTTAACCCCTTTCTTGGATCAACCAAGGGAGTATATGGAGGAGGGAGGTGATATTTTTGGACCAAAATGCCCCTAGAGTAGGGGTAGCATGGGGGGGTGGTGTGGCTTGCCCGAAAATCATGCAAAGGGGTGGAAAAAAGTGGCCAAAAGTGATGGTGTTGCTTTGAAAAACTTGACCCTTCCTTTGAATGCCACATGTCAATCCTTGGTTGCTTTTTTTTCTTCCATGTGACCCCCCCCCATTGCAGCCATGTGCCGAATTTTGTGGGAGTAAACATGCATGATTTTCGGGCTCCGTGTTCCCGCTCCACAACAGCTTGCAACTGCTCCGTCGTGCGCATTCCGGTGTTCCGGTTGTCCGCGGGTTCAACATGAAAGTTTCTTGAACTAATTTCGTGGTCACGCCCGTCTACCTGAAATATTTTTATGTTCAAGGGATGACAAGTATGTATTTTTTTAATGCACAGAATGGGCGATAACGAGCAGTTCTAAGGGTGCGGGCCCCGTTTCGGGTCCCGCACCTCAAAAATTTGAAGTACATGCCTGTTCACTCGTTTTTTCGATCTGATCATGAATTTGAAGTCCGTTAATCCATTCGATGCACCGATAAGGTTCACGGCACTCCCGCATAGCCAAATCGAGGGCTCTAGGTCAATTTTAGGGTTTAGACCGATTAAAAGGGTTTGATTTGAGGTGCGAGATCGGGGTATCTACAGAGCCCTTCGTCGAATCTCCTTGTAATGTAAAGGGGATTCTATGATTCACTAGGAGACAAACGATCTCGTCTAGGGTGCAACGGCTGGGTCCAAAGTAGGACTTCCTACGTATCTCTTTCAAGAATCAAGCCTCCGTAGTTCTAACTCAAACAAGAAATCAAACAAAGACAAACAATGGTCGGTCACGGGTTCCCGGTTTACCTACGTATCTCTTTCGAGAATCAGACCAATCGTAGTTCAGGTTTATTGAAATTTAAAATGCAGGGGGTTGCATTGAGATGCGTTGTCTCTTTGCTGGGGAGGAAATTGACATGGGAATGACTGGGCTCTCTCGAGCGGCCTACGTATCCCTTTAGGGGGAATCAAGTCAAAACGTAGTTCAGGGGAGGTACAACTCGTCATTAGGAGAGGACTACAATCAACAATACTCAAGGATTAACGCAAGGTAAAATCGGAGTGGGGGGTACATCTCAGAATCCGAGAGATGGCCTAATTAAACAATACTCAAGGATTGACGCAAGGTACAATCGGAGCGGGGGGTACATCTCAGAATCCGGGAGATGATCTAATTCAACAATACTCAAGGATTGACGTAAGGTACAATCGGAGCGGAGGGTACATCTCAAAATCCGGGAGATGACCTAATTCAACAATACTCAAGGATTGACGTAAGGTACAATCGGAGCAGGGGGTACATCTCAGAATCCGGGAGATGACATAATTCAACAATACTCAAGGATTGACGCAAGGTACAATCGGAGCGGGGGGTACATCTCAAAATCCGGGAGATGACATAATTCATCAATACTCAAGGATTGACGCAAGGTACAATCGGAGCGGGGGGTACATCTCAGAATCCGGGAGATGACCTAATTCAACAATACTCAAGGATTGACGCAAGGTACAATCGGAGCGGGGGGTACATCTCGGAATCCAGGAGATGACCTAATTCAACAATACTCAAGGATTGACGCAAGGTACAATCGAAGCGGGGGGTACATCTCGGAATCCAGGAGATGACCTAATTCAACAATACTCAAGGATTGACGCAAGGTACAATCGGAGCGGGGGGTATATCTCAGAATCCGGGAGATGACATAATTCAAAAATACTCAAGGATTGACGCAAGGTACAATCAGAGCGGGGGGTACATCTCAGAATTCGGGAGATGACCTAATTCAACAATACTCAAGGATTGACGCAAGGTACAATCGGAGCAGGGGGTAGATTTTAGAATCAAGGAGATGACCTAATTCAACAATACTCAAGGATTGACGCAAGGTACAATCGGAGTGGGGGGTACATCTCAGAATCCGGGAGATGACCTAATTCAACAATACTCAAGGATTGACGCAAGGTACAAACGGAGCGGGGGGTACATCTCAGAATCCGGGAGATGGCCTAATTCAACAATACTCAAGGATTGACGCAAGGTACAATTGGAGCGAGGGGTATATCTCAGAATCCGGGAGATGACCTAATTCAACAATACTCAAGGATTGACGCAAGGTACAATCGGAGCGGGGGGGGTAATCTCAGAATCCGGGAGATGACCTAATTCAACAATACTCAAGGATCGACGCAAGGTACAATCGGAGCGGGGGGTACATCTCAGAATCCAGGAGATGACATAATTCAACAATACTCAAGGATTGACGCAAGGTACAATTGGAGCGGGGGGTACATCTCAGAATCCGGGAGATGACCTAATTCAACATCAAATTGAGTTGAATTTCTACTCTGGGGGATTGGTATTGACCAACAATTTGTAAAAACAGGCGACTGAGTTCACCGAGGTGAACTGCCTATGTATCCCTCCATGGGAATCAAGTCGAGTCGTAGTTCTGAAAGGAACCAACTCAACATTAAGAGAAGGTTTAAAATCAACATTATTCAAGGATTGACGCAAGGTACAATCTGAGTGGGGGGGGTAAATCTTAGAATCCGGGAGATGACCTAAGTTCAACATCAAGACGAGTCGCATTTCTGACTCTGGGGACTGGAACTGACCAATAATTTGCGATAACGGGTGACTGAGTTCACCGGGGTAAACTGCCTACGTATCCCTCCATGGGAATCAAGTCGAGTCGTAGTTCTGGGAGGACCCGACTCAATCATCAAGAGAAGGTTTAAAATCAACATTACTCAAGGATTGACGCAAGGTACAATCCGAGTGGAGGCACATCTCAAAATTCGGGAGATGACCTAAGTTCGACATCAAGACGAGTCGCATCTGACTCTGGGGGAAGGAACAACATAATTTCAATGGAGAGATCTAAAATTTCTCAAACCGAAATTGATTTTGAGAGCTTTAAGAGGCGTCTCGGCCTAGAATGATTTTGAGAGTTTTAAAAGGCGTCTCGGCCTAAAGTGATTTTGATAATGAGAACATTAAGAGGCGTCTCGGCCGAAGATGATTATGAGAGTTTTAAGAGGCGTCTCGGCCTAAAGTCATTTGATGATGAGAACTTTAAGAGGCGTCTCGGCCGAAAATGATTGTGAGAGTTTTAAGAGGCGTCTCGGCCTAAAGTGATTTTGATAATGAGAACTTTAAGAGGCGTCTCGGCCTAAAGTCATTTGATGATGAGAACTTTAAGAGGCGTCTCGGCCGAAAATGATTGTGAGAGTTTTAAAAGGCGTCTCGGCCTAAAGTCAGTTGATGATGAGAACTTTACGAGGCGTCTCGGCCGAAAATGATTTTGAGAGTTTTAAGAGGCGTCTCAACCTAATATGATTTTGATAATGAGAAATTCAAGAATACTATCATGAAGATGATTTCAAGGATACGCTGCATGCTGAGCTGTGTCCCGGTCCTTTGGCTTTCGCTTTGCTGTGTGATGAAATTTTTGTGCTTTATCAAGCAATGAACCATCGCTTCGCGTAATCCATCGGTACTGTTTTGAGTGATGCAACCTCATTTTGGATTCTTGTTCACCCTAAAAGGGTTTTTGATTTATTTTTTTCAATCAAGCTTCTCCGCTTTTGGATTCACTGAAACATTACTTTGCGTGGTCCGTCGGTACCGTTGTGAGTGCTGCAACCTAATTCTGGATCGCTGTTCATCCAAAAAGGGTTTTTGATTCTTTCACAATCAATCTACTCCGCTTTTGGAGTCGCTGCGACTCTTGGCAATTGATACCAGGTTGGAATCATTCAATTTTGACTGAAGTCTCACGTATATCAGGAGAAATGACACGATCAACATTGTTTGTTGTGACCTGCAAGTTAGCTCTTTGGTTTTGCCATTGCTGTGGGATTTTGATCACTTGCAATGAGCAACCTCTTTGTGAAACCAATATGTGATTCGCTGTGTGGTTCCAACTTCATACCTGCATAAGATTTTTTACAAGTATGTGGTCGTGCCTGAAAATTCAGGCTTCCTACGTATCTCTTTCGAGAATCAGACCAACGTAGTTCGACTTTATCAACTCAAACTGATTATTTTTCAAAAATCCATTAGGGAATCTCATTTCCTGAGCATCGCTGTTGACGAGGAACTTTTTGTGAAGACCATGATGTGGTTCGTTGTGATGTCAACTTCGTACCTGCATAATTTTTTTGCAAGTATGTGGTCGTGCCTGAAAATTCAAGCTGCCTACGTATCTCTTTCGAGAATCAGACCAACGTAGTTCGAACTTGGCAACTCGAAAAGATTATGCAGAAAGGGCACTGGGAAATCTCATTCCCTTAGCATTGATGTTAATAAGGAACCTTCTTGTGAGGACCATGATGTGGCAGGGTGCATGATGCGTACCTGCAAGAGATTTCCAAGAGCAAGCAAAATATATCTTCGACATTATTGTGCTTGAGAGTGTCATTCATATGCAACAAAAGTTTTAGAACACATACATGGATTGAAATCTTTAAGATCGGGAGATTCAGAGAAAGATTGGGACAAGAATACATTCTCTTTTCATTTTGCAACCATTTTTTCTTTTGAAGGGTGAAAGTCAAATTTCTCCTTTTATGTATGATGATTTTTTTTTCATTTGATTTTTCTTTTATTTGACACATGTGCATTGCTCGAATCTCAAACTTTGCTTATTATGAATGAATGAGTGAAAGTTTATGAATGAATAGATAGAGAATCATGAATGAAATGGATTGCACTTTATTGTGAATTTTGCATTTTTGTGAAAATGAGGAATATGGATATGTGTATGGTGAAGTAAGGCCGAAATCCTAGCGCGAACACTCAAAAGGTCAATTCTGAACACCTATTTGATCAAGACTACTCAACGGTATATCTCTGGATGCCATGGTTGGGTCCGCCCCAGTTATCGGCTGAATAAAACCCCATTTGTTCTTTCTGATATCATTCTCCAACATTCTGGCTGCTGAAGCCCCAGTGTCTCGTAAGGATCAACCTCAGATGTTGGCTATGGAAGCCCCAGTCATGTTATAGGACAAGCCCCTGAATCAGGCATATGAAGTTTTTGTTGCACTTAAAGAGTGAATCTCATGTTGATCCAATTTGTCGCTTCGATACAACTTCATGTTTTGGCATTTCAACCGTTAGGGGCTCTAACTATCATTGAGAGTTTTTCAAATGTTTGATGTCTCGCTGTTGGAGGCAATTCACAATTTCTGACATGCAATACCCAATCGATAGGGAGTCAACAATCTCTGAGAGTTGTTCAATCATTCGATGCTTCTTTGTCTGAGGCAATTCACAATTCCTGACATGCGATACCCAATCGGTAGGGAGTCAACTGTCTTTGAGAGTTGTCTTGTCATTCGATGCTTCTTTGTCAGAGGCAATTCACAATTTCTGACATGCAATACCCAATCGGTAGGGATTCAACTGTCTTCGAGAGTTGTTCAGCAGGACACAATCCCGATGTTTCCAAAGAACGAGCTTTGGGCTTGGTGGGCCATACTGTCAATCCTAGATGGCACTGCATTTCTGCTGATCCACACATTAAGGGAGCTAACTATCTATGAGAGTTGTCTTGTCATTCGATGCTTCTCTGTCGGAGGAAATTCACAATTTCTGACATGTAATACCCAATCGGTAGGGAGTCAACTGTCTTTGAGAGTTGCTCGGCGGGACATAATCCTGATGTTGCCGAAGAACGAGCTTTGAGCTTAGTTGGCCATACTGTCAATTCGAGATGGTGCAGCATCCTGATGATCCATCCATAAGGGACCTAACTGTCTATGAGAGTCATCCCACATTCGATGCTTTGCCGCTGATCACCACGGGATCTGATATTCAATACTCATTTGGGAAACCAACTGTCTTTACAAATTGCTCAGCGGGTCGCAATCCTGATGTTGCCAAAGAACGAGCTTTGAGCTCTGCGGGCCATACTAACAATTCGAGATGGCACTGTGTTTTGATGATCCACACATAAGGGACCTAACTGTCTATGAGAGTTGCACGGCGGGACACAATCCTGATGTTGCCGAAGAACGAGCTTTGAGATTTGCGGTTTGCGGGCCATACTGTCTATTTGAGATGGCATTGTTCTGATGATCCACACATAAGGGACCTAACTGTCTATGAGAGTTATCCCATATCCTTGATGTTCTCAATCTTGAGAGTTACTGAAACTGATGATGATTCTCAAAAGTTATCTTTACATTTCTGAGTCCCTTCTAAAGACCAACTGTCAATGAGAGTTTCTTGTACCCTGTCATTTTGCCATCTAAATTTCCGTGTTACCCGGAGCAAACCATTCTCAACAAATCGTATTGTCATGAAGCCACATCATTGCTTTTGAAATTGACCCAAGACTCTGATATGCAGCCCCAGTTCGTGTTCATACATTCAAGATCACTTGCCGACATTGAGAGTTTGAAATCTAAGGAATAGCATTCCTTTGTCTCTTTTGTTGTGACAACTTGCAGGAGTTGGAAGGGGAAGGCACGAGGCCAGTGTTTTGTGAAAGCAAAGGGAAATCCCAGTGGGATCTCCGACATCGTGTTTGTGCATAAATGAGATGACGGAAGGACGAGAGTAGGGGGAAGCCCCTAGACTCAGGAAAATATGCATACTCACACATTGAAATCAAAGACTCAAGACTTGAACAAGCGTTAATGGTCAATTGCCCCAAAATCAAATGGACCCTTCTAGCATCAGATTAGCATTTTAGTTTTGATTAAATAAGCTTGACAAATCATTTGAACACAAATTAGACCGTGACAAATCGACATGAGAACATCGTTGGGCAAGTGATATGACTCGCACCGCAGGTTGACCTCATTTGACGAGAGGCCTTCGTCGTTGTCTCGCTTTCCAAGATTGGAAACGTCGTTTTAGAAGCCGTCTGGATTTTGATTCTTGGGCTCCCTCGGTATAAGGGGTTGGTAGAGCACGTTGGTCTCCAACAAAAGCCACCAGTTGTCATTGTTGATGGTGCTTTGCCCGAAGTCTAAGTAGCGAGATCTTCTTAGTGCAAATTTGCTTCGCATGCGCGGTGCTCCTTTAAATTGATGATGTCACATGAGATTGTCGGACCCTCGGTCCATGTCTTGTATTTGTGCAACAAGTGATGAAGTCTTCAGAATGAAATGCCAATTGCCGTCGTTGAAGGCACACACATGAATTTGTAGTGTCTCGATATCCTTTCTAAAACAATTGAATTAAACAATAAAGCAAATTGAATATGTACCAAAATAAATGAATAATGCTTCTTCTTCTTTTTTTTTTTTTTTTTGACCTCCCCATTTTTGCTCTCTTTCGTTTTTTTTTTTTTTTTTTTTTTTTTTGCACTCAAGAAGAAACATCATAGCGTGCGGAATACAACAATTTTTACAAAAACATAAACATACAATATGCGAGAATTTACAATGCATCATACATTAAAGGAAAATCGCCGACACTTGCGCTTTCATCAGTGTGATAGTCTTCAGCCTTTGCCATTTGATTGGCCTCTCTAATTATGCCCTTGGTTGCACCCTGAAATCTTCATTCGTCGGGTGACTTTGTCGATCGCCTTCGTGAACTTCGTTGATTGCCTTCGGCCCTAGTTCCCATCTCAATTAATCACAGTCTAAAATTTGTTCAGATTTCATTGATTGCTTTTAATTAAGTGAGATTAATTGTTTGAGGGTCCAGATTAAGAAATCACTTGGTTATAAGGCAAGTTCATTGACTGAAAACATATATTACATGAAAAGTAATAAAATAAAAGCACAAAGACAACAACACACTCTTAGACTTAGAAGACAAAGAAGATGTATGAGCACATTACTAAGCGATACGCAAAAGGGACAGGATTAGGAGTAGGGGCGGTGAGCCCAGTCACAAGCAAAAAGAGATCTAGATACCGGAGGCACGACCTTACGGGTCAACACACTTCTAACACTTAACAAAAGTAACCGCTCCTCGGTCATAACAAAATTCGGCCACCAAACAAAAGGGAAGACCTTCCTTGGGTTTCGGTGATCCCCTAGGATACCTTGCAGGAGTCAAACATTCAGTAGAGGTCGGCCACAACGTTCAGCTGGAACGGCTTCTGGATCGTCCCGTCCTTGATCATATCTTGCAAAGCATGCCTCAAATTCCAGCAATCACCTGTCGCATGACCAGGCGATACATGGTATGCACAATATTTGTTGGCGTCCCAGTTATTAGGGGGAGGATTTGGCAGACGGTATCCCTCTATTGGTTTCAATGCTCCTTGGGTGACTAACCTTTGGAATATCATGGACAGAGGAATATCAAATTTATCAAACTGCCTTTCTCTTCGGGTCTTATTCTTTTGTTGATTGTTGATAGAATTAATTGACCCATCTCGATTATGGCATGGGGGAGCTTTGTTGTAGTATCTTTGATTAGGGCCAACTGTGTGGATCCAGGACGGTGCAGGATTGGTAGAAACACGATTCACATTCGGTGTGGGAGCTTCAGCAGATGTTTGGTAATTGTAGGATCCAAGAGAAGGATATGGCTTGAGCATTCTAGTTCGAATATCCTCATCAATGCGAGAACCCACACCTAGGAGGGAAGCGAAGTCAGGGGAAGGAAGGTACTTTATCTTTTCAGCATAAACCGGTTGGAGGTGCTTGAGGAAAATACGAGTCTGCTCGGCGATGTCGGGCCTTTCCAAAGCCTGAACGATCCTTTTTTGTGAACCGCTTGGTGACCAGATTTCTGTGGGTTTCACTGGAGTTTCATGTATCTTTATCGGAGCAGTAGGGCTCAAATTGTTTGATGTCGCCATTCGGCTAGCTTCAGTACAGATATCGTCACATGTCATGAACCCCATATCTCGGGTGGAGTGAATGTTCGGGTTGGAATTGCCATTCTGGCACTGGGATGCTTGGAGATCTTTGAGCTCCAATTTCTTCAAGAGAGTATTCACAAGGTCCAACATTTCTTCCTGATGCCCCTGGAATAGGCTAATCATGCGATTCGTGTGATCATTCTGGCGCCTTTCTAACCACTGTTCCATTGCATACCCTAGCTCGAAGTCCGGCAAACCCTTAGTCGAGTTTGATGATGTCTGTCCTTTGTTGGCCATGATTGATGATGAATACCGGAGTAGAGCTTTGATCAAATTGGTGCTTGGAACGGACCTTGAATGTCGCGCTAGAGAACAAAAAGAATTCTCCCTCTACAAGACGGATGAAAAGAAAACCTATTTTAGATTTTCTGGGAATGAAGCTTTATGTACAAAAGAAGCTATTTTTTTTTGTTTTTTCTTTTTTTTTTCAAAATTTGAAGCGCAAGCAACGCACAAACCTATGAATGCCGGACAAGCACCTTGCTTTGTTTTGACACGTTTCGCATTAAATCCTGGAATAGTGGATACCGTCTCCAAAGTATAGGACCAACGTTTTTCAACTGTACTATTGGCCGTCCGAGCCCCTAGCAAAGGGCCTATACTCTTTTGGGGATCCACCATTCGGTTACGGTCTAAGGGAGGGTTTTGACAATTTAAAGTCAATCCGAGCATTTCAATGAATTTCCACAATGTAGGTTATTTATGACCCTTTTGGAAATTCATAGGATTGAGGTGAAATTGCTAGACAAAAACTGGCATGAAGTCTGGACGTGTCATTTTTTTTGAAAATATGGACATCGTGGCTTGGTAACGGGGAAGATTGGCTTACACCCATCGCAACGACTAATAGGCGTGCTTTGGGGTGAGAATGCACACTGCGGGCCCTATAGGGAAGTCGATGAGCTCCCTTATACCCTCGGGTTACCTTCTCGGGTTTGTACGGTTCTACGAGACGTTATTTTCAAAAACGTGCATGTGTGTGAGGTATATATAAGTTCAAAAATGATTTTGAAAGCAAGTAAAGAAAATATTTTCCCCTTTTTTATTCTTTCCATTTTTTTTCTTTTTTGTTTTTAAGGGAATCACCCACCACGCATATATATACAAATAAGAGGGTGAGGGAAAAAAGAATGTCCCTACAAAACCAATATTAGGGCATAAATATATATACAACCCAAGCAAGGCAAGTAAAGCATGGCACACACAAAGATTAGAGTCTAGCCCACTTAAAAAACCTCCCCAGAAGAGTCGCCACTGTGAGAGCCCGCGCTCGAAGACAAACCGCACCGAAATGATCGCTCGTGAGGGCGATTCAGGTGATGCCTCGTTGCTAATATGGTTTCCTCTCGATAGAATCAAAACAGTCAAGAGTCGCCACCTCATTTTATTTTAGGAAAAACGAAGATAAAATCTTTTTTAGAGAAAGTGGGTTCGGGGGCTAAGTTACGAGAAGAGAAGGGGTTAGGCACTCTCCTCGCCCGTGATGGTCTCTAGCATGCATGCCACGTAGATTTAATTTTATGCCTTTTATACTTTGCTTTTATGCCCTAACAAAATGGTGATTTAATATGTATATGGGAGTCTTCCTAATCTAGGTATATTTGCTTTAATTCACAAATGAGAGTCGGTTTGGGTGGACTCCCACTCGGTTTTGAAAATGGTTTAGCATTCATATCCAGTAAAGGAAACACACAAATGGGTGGGGGATTAATATGTACAACGGTGAACAAAAGGGGAAACAAATCCCACAACAAATAAATATCCAAAAGTCCGTCCCCAAGCATTTAGGGACTGCTGTCCATCTTTCCTTCTTTTACCTGTTCTTAAGCTCGCTCAATCCAGAAAGTAAAGGTTATGAAAACTTCCTAACACATCAAGCATTTACCATGAATTTTCCTCTGATTTTAGGAGTAATTTATGGTGTCCAAATAAGGCATGCAAGGTAATACTTTCCACAGCACAGTCTGACAGATTTTCATACATCCATAAAAGATCCATTTTTTGCATCATGAAAACAAGGGAATCATGGGAAACACTACTAAACATGAAAGTTATTCCTAACATATCAAAGTTTAAATCTGGAAAGTTTCAAAGCCATCAAGAAAGTATAAGTCATATAAAACATCTCTGACATTTTCATATCAAAGATGAACATTCACAGATCTGCAGATCAAGAGTCTAAACAATAAATGGAAATCACAGTCCCAACTCAAGGGAAAAATATGTTCTTTACATTATCATTTTCCTCTGTTTGTCTAGAACAAAATCTCTTTTGTGGTATAAGACCAAAAACCAAGTTTGCTATATATAAACAAAGCAACAACACAGAAAGGTGCAGATGGACAGTCTGCTGGAAATCTACAAAAGGGGTGAGAACACTCATGAAAACTCACTCAAATGAGATGATATGAACATGAAACTTTAGTTAAACATAGATCTATATGTCAACAACACAAAACCACCGCCATTTGAGCATTTAATCATAGTATATCATCATTTAGAGAGAAGAACAACAAGAGTATCAACATTACATTGTTTGGACATCAAATGGGGGTCTAGCCTAACAAGTGGCTAGACCCCTTTCCTAATCACATAAGAATCTACATTTTACATGGATGAACTTTACAAGAACAAGATATTACTTAGATGTGCTTCTTTTGCTTCCAAGGGAAGACTTTTTTGGTGCTTTTCTTAAGGTGTTTGCCTTGTGATTGAATGAGAGTTTGAGTGAGTTGTTTGGTTTGTTTTTGTGTAGTGTTTAGGGTGGTTCTATGGTGGTGTATGGATGGTATTGTGACTGAATTTTGAGGAGTAGAGAGAGTGCTTGGATGGTGGAGAGAATATGGAGTGAAGTGTGTAGCTTATGTATGAATGGTGTATGAATTGTGTGTGTTGAGTGAATGTGTTAACCCCTTTCTTGGATCAACCAAGGGAGTATATGGAGGAGGGAGGTGATATTTTTGGACCAAAATGCCCCTAGAGTAGGGGTAGTATGGGGGGTGGTGTGGCTTGCCCTAAATTCATGCAAAGGGGTGGAAAAAAAGTGGCCAAAAGTGATGGTGTTGCTTTGAAAAACTTGACCCTTCCTTTGAATGCCACATGTCAATCCTTGGTTGCTTTTTTTTCTTCCATGTGACCCCCCCCCCATTGCAGCCATGTGCCGAATTTTGTGGGAGTAAACACGCATGATTTTCCGGCTCCGTGTTCCCGCTCCGCAATAGCTTGCAACTGCTCCGTCGTGCGCATTCCGGTGTTCCGGTTGTCCGCGGGTTCAACATGAAAGTTGCTTGAACTAATTTCGTGGTCACACCTGTCTACCTGAAATATTTTTATGAGCAAGGGATGACAAGTATGTATTTTTTTTAATGCACGGAATGGGCGATAACGAGCAGTTCTAAGGGTGTGGGCCCCGTTTCGGGTCCCGCACCTCAAAAATTTGAAGTACATGCCTGTTCACTCGTTTTTTCTCTCTGATCATGAATTAGAAGTCCGTTAATCAATTCGATGCACCAATAAGGCTCACGGCACTCCCGCATAGTCAAATCGAGGGCTCTAGGTCAATTTTAGGGTTTAGACCGATTAAAAGGGTTTGATTTGAGGTGAGAGATCGGGGTATCTACAGCCCCACAAATACCTTTTGGGTAAGATAATTTAACCCACAAACAAGAAAAGACTCAACCACATAAGGAAAAATGACTCTTTATTTATTTATTTATTTACAAAAATCGGAAGGACGTAGTCCTTTTTGGGGTTTCTAGAAAAATAATGGAATCGTCACACTAGTATATAGACCTTCTCGCGGTCCCATATACTCATCGGATTCCACCACGCTTGTGATACTTACATGTAATGGGATTAAACTAAATTAATGTCATAAAGCATACATGCGGGGACGGAGTTTTATTTCGTCCATAATAACCACTTGGGGATGGAGTTTTATTTCATCCATGATAACCACTTGGCATGTATGATTTGAAGACATTAGTTTAGGGAAATCTCGGCACATGAAAACCGACTTGGTCATGGAGTGTTAGAACCTAGACTAAGAATGTGTTGGCTTGTGCTCGGCTAAAGAGAGGCTTAAAGGTCACCCCCGGCATGTAGTCATGAACTACGCCACGGGCTGAGGTTTACCGCTTCGAGAGAGTCATCTTTAAACTCTCTAGGACAGGCCTCGACGGGTTTGGGGTTGGACTTGTGCGACTCGATACTGAGCAATTCATAGGAATATGTGCATGTAGTGTGAGGTCAAGCCAAGTGATAAAACATTTTTTTCTTTTTTTTCAAAGAAAGAAAAGAAAAACAAATAAGCACATAATTACAACTTTCGAATCACCCGTGTACCGATAAAATAAACAGAAAATAAAAATTGTTCTGTGCAGGCCCGGTGCCCACACACTGTCAATCATTCTGTTCTGTGCACTGTTCTGTTTCTGGGAAAATTGCCCAGAAGCGCGCGAATTTGGGCAGTGAGAGTGGGAGGCGTGCGCCTCCGAGCGAGAGAGGCCGAGGCGCCCGATTCTGGGCAGTACCTGCAAATCAGTTGGTTCAAGGGATTGCCTTGACCCTAAATAAAAATTCTTTCCCCTGCAGAATTTGTTAGCACAGAAACATGGAATTGAAGGACGAGATGAGAGGCGAGCGATTCTGGTAATTGGGGTCGGACGCACGCGCTTTAGGCCAAGAAGGCCAGAGGCGCGCGCTTCCAACCCTTTTTACCAGAATGCCCAGAAAACAGAATAAAAGAACACCAAAAGCAGAAATGCAAGTTTAACCCTCTAAATCATCCCCAGCGGAGTCGCCACTATAGATACCCTAGGAAAGCCCACTACGTGGCTAGAGCGGTGGAAGGATCCTAAGATGTCTAACTTGTTTTAGATTTGTAGAGTCGCCACCTATGTTATTGACGAAACATAAGAAAAACCTAAAGAAATAGCCTATTTTAATATTACGAAACTAGAGATTCGGGAAGAGAATGGTTCGGGGGTTAGGTGATGGAGTGGGAAGTACTTAAACACCCACTCCGCCCCATTTACGTGGGTCTTGCTACTATTGGTGTTCCAATGCTAAATGTCCTTATTTTATTGATATTAAAAATGTGCTAACAATTATAATGTAAAGAAAAGGGGAGTTGCAAAGGGAAATAAAAAGAGACTTATTTTATTGATTTAATGCCAACAATTACATGTCAAACGATTACATTAAGAAGTAAATGGTAAATTAAAATGGAGTTTAGAATGTTGGAATGTAACCATGACCAAACTTCAATAGTGAAGTGGCCTTTTGGTTGTATTCCTTTTTATGGAGATTGCATACAATAATGAAGAGATGAAAGATGAAGAAATCAAGTAAGATCAAGAGTTTAGAAGAAAAGAATAAACATTGTACCTTGTGCTTGAATGGGGAAGAACCAATTTGTCTATAGTAACCACTCTTAAAAATGAACTTTTAGTTTTAAGAGAGTTTTTAAGTCAAGAATCCTTCCTCCCTTTCCATGGTGGAATGAAGAGGTATTTATAGGTGTAGGGAGAGTGTTTGTGGTCAAAAAGATGGCCTCTCCCCGGATCAAGCCAAGGCATAATGGCCTTGGGGGTTACAAATCAGAAAAGGAGGGAAATTTGGCAAAATATAGGATTCTTGAGGTGGGAAGCGCGCACATCCCACCCCCCTATGGGAGGCGCACACCTCTCATGGGGGGGTGTCTACACCCAATAATAAAGGCTACACAATATGATGGGTCTCCAAGAGATAGAATGTCTCAAGGCAAGAAGCATAGTTGCAAGTAAAAGTAGCAGACATATAACATGTGTATATATCAAGGATACGCTGCATTCTGAGATGTGCCCAGATTCTCCTGCTTTTGATTTGCGGTGTGATGAGATTTTTGTGTTTCACTGCGTAGTGAACCATTGCTTTGGGTAATCCTTCGGTACTATGTTGAGTGCTGCAACTGCATTTTGGATCCCTGTTCCTCCTAAAAGGGCTTTTGATTATCTCACGGTCAGGCTTCCTTGCTTTTGGAGTTGATGTGTGATGAGATTTTTGTGCATCAGTGCACAGTGAGCCATTTCTTTGGGTGATCCTTTAGAGCTGTGTTGATCTCTGCAACCTCATTTTGGATCCTTGTTCCACCTAAAAGGGTTTTTGATTATCTCACAGTCAGGCTTCCTTGCTTTTGGAGTTGTTGTGTGATGAGATTTTTGATTATTTGCGATGAGCAATATCTTTGTCAAGCTAAGATATGATTTGTTGTGGGAAGCCAGCATTGTACCTGCATAAGATTTTTTTGCAGGTATATGGTTGTGCCTGAAGATTCAAGCTGCCTACGTATCTCTTTCGAGAATCAGACCTAACGTAGTTCGTGTTTGGCAAACTGAACTGATTTTGCTGAAAAGGCATTAGGAAATCATATCCCTGAGCATTGATGTTGATGAAGAACTTTCTTGTAAGGACCATGATGTGGAAGGGTGTATGATGTGTACCTGCAAGAAATTTTCACGAGCAAGCAGGATATATCTTGACATTGATGTGCTCGAATGTGTCATTCATGTGCAAAAAAAGTGTGATACACATACACTGATTGAAATCTTTAAGATCGAGAGATTGAAAGAAAGATTGAGATAAGAACACACTCTCTTTTCATTTTGCAACCATTTGCCTTTGATGGATGAGAGTCGAATTTCACTTTTTGCATGATGATTTTTTTTACGCATGTGCATTGCTTGCATTTCAAACTTCGCTTATTATGAATGAATGAGTGAAAGAAAGCATTATGAATTAATAGAGGGAGAATCATGAATGAAATGTGTTGCGCACTTTATTGTGAATTTTGCATTTTTTGCGAAAATGAGGAATATGGAGATGTGTATGGTGAAACAGAGTAAAAATCCTAGCGTGAGCACTCAAAAGGTCAATTCCGAACACCCATTTGATCAAGACTACTCAACGGCATATCGACGGATGCTATGGTTGAGTCAGCCCTATTTATCGGCTGAAGAAGCCCCATTTGTTCTTTCTGATATCATCCCCCAACATTCTTGCTGCTAATGCCCCAGTATCTCTCAAGGATCAACCTCAGATGTTGGCTACAGAAGCCCCAGTCATGCTATAGGACAAGCCCTTGAATCTGGCATATGAAGCTCTTGTTGCACTTGTCGTTTGGAGACAACTCCATGCTTTGGCATTTCAACCTCTGGGGGCTTAACTATCATTGAGAGTTAATCAAACATTCGATGCTTTGTTGTTGATCATGATTCACGGGTTATGACATTCAATACTATTCCTTTGGGGAATCAACTGTCATTGTGAGTTGTTCTATGGGACACAATTGTGATATTGCCAAAGAACGAGCTTGGAGCTTTGTGGGCCATACTGTCAAATTACAATAAGAGAAGAATATAATATTGATCACTCCTATTGCCCGACGAATCGGTCTTTCTATCATGATCAATGTGTGTGTGTGTGTGTGTTAGTGTTTGAGACCGGATCCGAGGATTGCCTATGTTCTTCACAGTGTGAGAGGCTCAGGTCCGCGTAGTTCATTGATGAGTTAAGAATAGAGATGATGAAGTGGGATCATACATAAAGAGGGGGAGATTAGGGTTAGAAGTAGTTCCTAGATCGTATTTAGGGTTTGATGAAACCCTAGGATCATCATCAGCTATGTTATATGTACATAATAGGGATTAAAACCCTAGATCTATTATGTTACGCAGGTGTAAGTCGTAGATCTAGCATAATAATAAGAACATCATGAAACAATATGAATGAACATGTAAACATGAAGATGGCTACCCTAAAAATGGCATATATTATGAATCTAGACTAAGAACATGAAGAACGCATGAAGAACATATGAATATGAATGAATGAACATAATGAAAACATGCATAATATAGATCTAGCCTAAGAACATAACAAGAACATAATAAGAAAAGGAAGAGGACTTACCTTGATCGGCAAGAACTGTGATTGAAGCTTCTTGAAGATTCGAAGAGGCTTCGAGGGTGCCAGAAAGGCTTAAACTTGGAGTTTTCTCGTCAGTTTTGACTCTGAAACTCACAGAATGAATTGTCCTCTGATTATGAACTGAGGTCACCTATTTATAGGGATTCTGACCCAGAGAGACTGGCCGCCCGGCCGGAGACAATGTGGCCGCCCGGCCAATCAAGGTGATTGGCGTGGTTCCTAAGGTTCTGATCAAATTGGACTCTAGAGAAACCCTAGATAATGTCTATCTTTGCGGCTAATCTGATCAGTTCGTCAATTTCTTCTTATCTGGGCTTTTCGAGAAATTCCGGATAAGTCCTGCATAGCTTGTAAATACCTGTGAGGTCCCTGTGAGTTCTGGAATGCCTAACAACTCATTTTTAGGTCGGGTACTAACAGTAGCCCCTCGGCGACGCTTCTTGCAAGGCATGGAGGGTCGTCGATTAAGAAAGGGACTGATCTAAAATATGAGTTCCAAATCAAGAGAGATAAAGAAAGAAGGTGACCAGATTGGTCGAGCACCTGAACCTTTGTCAGGCTACCTACGTATCCTAAGGGGAATCAAGCCAGTCGTATTTTGTGCTCTGGTGGTAGAAACGAGGCATCATCTTCTTTTGGGGATAGGTCCCTTTAGGAAGACAAACACTCGTAGGGGGAGAGAGAGAAGAAAGAAACGAGACATTAGCTCCTACTGGGGATAACACCCCGTATAAAACTGAACATTCGTTTAAGGACAATAGAATCATTATTGGAATCTACTGGGGAAAGAAAGCAAAACCATACGCGTGACTCGAGAAGAAGACTCAAGAATCAAGAAAAAAATTAGGGATGGATCCTAACTTCTTATAGAGCGCGCGTATTTAAACAGATCATCAAATTCATCCGAAGACATGAGCAACAGCAACTGGAATTATGTCCGAAGACACCAGCAACCTATGCCAAAACATGAGACACGCGGTTTATCTTATGGGGCGCATGAATCAAGTAATTTCTTGACAAACTATAGTACATAGAGATGCAAAGACCTCAAGATCGCAGAATTTGGTAAACGGTAACGTACACAGTATATCGGGACGCGTGTTGTCTCGAGCTCGCACGGGTTACGCCAATAACTCTCTCAATCATATCGGAAGCAGGTATCTCGGGATAGATTCGGTTATTAATAAAGGATTTATGACGGTTTCCTTAATCCGCATTAGGGTTTATGGCATTTCCCAACCTCCATTTTTTTAATTTAGGGTTTATGGCAGTTCCCAACCTCCATTTTTATCATTTAGGGTTTATGGAAGTTCCCAATCTCCATTTTTATATTTTAGGGTTTATGGAAGTTCCCAACCTCCATTTATTATCTCTCATCGGGGAAATAGATCGATTTGGTAATTTATAGTGGTCTTCCGGACCGGGTTGATTAAATTTGGAAATTATTGAGGTCTTCCGGACCAAGATCTGATTAATATGACTAAGGGCATCAATTTTGGTATTTTATAGTGGTCTTCCGGACTGGGGTTAAATTTGACTAAGGGCGTCAATTTTTGGTATTTTATAGTGGTCTTCTGGACCAAAGGAACAGACTAAGGACAAGTCCTAGGGATCACGATATTTTGCAATACGTTTTAGTATAAGTGTGTGAATGTAACACTTTCAGTATTTTAGCATGATATGATCATTTGTTGCAACCCGGAGGAAAGCATTTGTGAGTGATCGCGAGCTTGAGGGACCAAAGTAGAGAGTGTTGTAAATTTTGGTAATTGTAAGATGTAAGATACCTTTTTGTTTAGGTTTTAAGTATTGAGTAATGTTATTTGAGTGTAAATTACCTATAGTCTAGGGTTTAAGCTTTGATTGTTTGATGATTGAAGGAATTTTGAATGTAAATTTCCCAAAGCATGGGGCTTGAACAAATTATCGTTAATTTGGTTGTGGATTACCCAAGGTTTGGGGTTTGAATGATTTGTTGATATGATTGCAGATTACCCAAAGTTGGGGTCTAAGTATGTTGACGTTAAGGATAGAGGATTTAGTTGTGTATTACCCAAAGTTTGGGGTTTGAATTTGAACAAACATAGAGGATTTGATCGTAAATTACCCATAGTTTGGGGTTTAAATGTATTGATGTTAAACATGGAGGATTTGATTGTAAATTGCTTTGAATAGAAGGCTTGATTGTTAATTACCCAAAGTTTGGGGTTTGAGTGACTTAGTATTGAATGTAGAGGTTTACTCGTGATTTACCCATAGTTTGGGATTTTTAGTAAATTATTGTTAGATGTAAGGATTTTGATTGTGCTTGGGGTTTAAATGGTTATTTTTTGTAATTACCCTTGTTTGGGGTTTAAGTAGGTTTTGATCGTAAAGATTTTAAATGTAAATAACCCAAGTTTTGGGTTTAAATATGTTGGTATTAACCTTGGAGGGTTTTGATTGTAAATTGTCTTTAGTAAGGAACTTGATTGTAAGTTATTTTGAATGAAAGACTTGTTTGTATTTTACCCCAAGATTTGGGGTTTTGATTGAAGATTACCCAAGGTATGGGGTTTGGATTTGAGTAATGCAGAGTAGAGGTGCTTCGTTGCAAGTCACCCAAGATATGGGGTGTTGGTTGTATTAATGTTGAGTGAGGGGGATTTAATTATCATTTACCCAGAGTTTGGGGTTCAAATAGATTAACTTTAAGCGTAGGGGATTTGATTGCAAATCGTTTTTTTTTTAATGAGAAGGTTTGATTGTTAGTTACCCAAAGTTTGGGGTTCAAAGAAGATTTGGTTGTAAATTACCCAAAGTATGGGGTTTCAATTATAAATTACCCAAGGTGTGGGGTTTAATTGATTCTTTTGTAATTATCCGAATTTTGGGGTTTAAGTAGATTGACGCTGACTGTGAGGGATTTAGTTGTAAATTACCCAAGATACGGGGTTTGGACAAATTGTTGTTGATTTCGACTCCAGTTGATTGAGTTATTTGTGTAATGTATTGATTTAGGTGGTTTTGTTGAAAAAACGCAATTTTTATGTTAAGTCGTGTTTGGTCCGAAAACGTCGTAATCTTTGACCGATTTTTGACTTGGTTGACTTTGTTAAAAGTGATTTTGTGTGGGTTATGACCTTTGTTATAACATGGGGAATGTATGTGAATGTTTCGTTGAGAAAGATTATTTTGTGTGAAGTTGTATTTTGTCCGTTTGTTATTGTAATGTTTTGGACTTGTTTGAAGTTGACTTGTCCTAGGTAGACTAGGGTTTTGATCGTTGGGAATTCCGGGGGATCTCTTAGATTAATATTGCCACAGTTCATATATATGTATGAAATAAACTGCTAGATTGATTACAATACATTTGCTGTGTATAGTTATTTGTGCTTGCAGGTTGTATTGCCGCCTTTGAAGTTGAGGGGTTCGTGTAGCATTGTGCATAGCTTGTGGGAGAGGACTCCAAAGACTGTTCAGAGCTTGATCGGGTTTGACTGTACTGATATCAGGAGCGGTTACGGTGTGTGCCTGGGGGTTATAGGAGGCAGTATGAAGAGATGCTAGTGGCTCTTGAGGCTGGAGGCGGTGATGTAGAGGTAACTTCCATATTTGCTAATGACGGTACTACGGAGATTATTCCGCTGTTGGAATGCCTAGTGGGCTTGGATGTAGTGAGCAGACTTGCTTGGGGAGTCTGCGGGCTTGACGGAGTTGTACCGTGCTCTAAATCGGAGTTTTTGGTATCAGTCAGCGTCAGTCGATTGCCTACAACTTGCCTTGGTGGTATGAACCGTTTCTGGTTTCAGTCTTTTCATCTTGTTGATGACTTTCCCATGTAGTGTTGGGCCTATGAGATTCTTGTTCTGAGTCGGTTTGGTACAATCAGTGCTCGATCGACATACTTTGCCATTCGCTGGTGGGTGCCGAGTTGCAGGAGTAGGGGGAACGAGACTTCTTGGCACTATACTTAGGCTCAGTTGAAGACAATTCTAGGCGGACTCCATCCGAGAGACATGACGTTCTATCCATGGGCGAAACTAGACTTTGAGTTACTTACTGCAGGAGCACTTGAGACGACGGGCCAGCGGAGGTTGCTGATTGGCTATAGCGGGGACGCCTTTATTTGGGTGAGAGGGTACGAGCTCAGGATGGAGAAGGTAGTGTCAACTTGGTTCCGGTAGATCCTCCATGGTCCATGACTGATTCAACGTCTCTGTATGACCGGGTTAGGTTGACCAAGGGACTTGATGCTAGACAGTTCATTGTAGAGGGAGCCTCGTATGATGACTTCGTTCAGACACGCCTTGGGAGCCTACATGCTGTGAGAAGTTGAGGGAGATGGGGCAGAGGCATGTTAAGTCGTTGGCACCGGGCCCAGCAGGTCCTTCCTTTGATAGGTTTTTTTGAGCTCCTTTGTATGATATGCCAATGACAGTGGTAGCCCTCAGTGGGTGCATTATGAGGAGGGTGAGAGAGCTCTGGAGTTTCGGATCCCAGTGGGTCATGTCAGTGTATGTACTTTTACCATTTTATCCATCCACTTCTATCTTTTAGTCATTCTCTCATTTGGACTCGTTTTGACATTCTTGTGTCGCCTTTTACTTAGGTGACTCCTAGGACTTATGAGGCTATGGCTTCCCGCGAGTCGGGTTTGCGGGCGGTGATTCGGAGGTTGACGTCTTCCTCCGCGGAAGCGGACTTGAGGTAATGCTAGCGGATCAGCATCTTAGATCTGCAGTTTGTTAGTGGTAGCATAGACAGTAGAATAGTAATATTCATGGATAATTGTACAAACATTTACGTAGCATGTAGATAGCATTTAAATAGCATGTAGATAGCATGTAAATAGCATGGAGCGCATTGCACAGGCTAAGGGTATCCTAGTTGGGTTCAGAAACTGCTGCATAAAGGAGATTTAGGGCTTTTGACCTATAGGAAACGGGATGCGGGACCCAAAGGTGTCCTAAGTTGTAGGGTAAATGGTGTACGACCGAGTTAGTTAGGGCATCACGGAGATGAGACGAAAGACATTTTGTAAATTTAGTGGAGACCGAGCATGCGGGTTTATAAATAATCTGTCGTGATAGAAAACACTTTGAAAATGTAACGACTTTATAACGATGCCTTATAATTAATTATAGTCTAATTAATTAAAGTACTTGTCCTTCATTAGGTTTGTTGATTAGGGTAGTCCTTTGGGTGAGTGAGATTTCATCGGGTAGCTGGTGATGCAATCAACCTAACTTCCTTTTGGGGAAGCCCCAGTTTGGTGAGGGTATAAGGTGGGGGATGCTACCTCTTTTAGACGCACCCTGTTTTTTCTCTAGACCACCCTTGCGGGTTTTCAATCTAGGTGGGTATATTCTTTTAGCGTCGTTTTTTTTTTTCAGTCGACTCGAAATAAAGTAAAAAAGACAGAAATGCGCGGACGAATTGCAGGAGCCTTTTCGTTATGGTGAAAGGAGAGAGAGAGAGAGAGAGCGAGAGAGGGACTTCTCGCATTTTGACTCTTTGGACAACTGAGTGTATATATGGACAAAAGGAAGGAAGCCCCTGCTTGACAGAAATTAAGTGTTTAGCTCTTTCCTAGATTGTAGAACAGAAGACTTCTCGAGACATTTGAAAATTGTTTTATTCAGAATTGTCTTTTGATTGCTCGAGAATGGACCTCGTTGATTAGTTATGTATCTTATGATTATGTTTTAGACAAGTAGTCTCGAAATAATAAACGCCTTTATTAATCGAGAAGAAGAATAAAAATTGTAGTGTATGGGGGAAAAGAGAAAAGAATGAAAGTTGGCTCGAGGTGGGTTGTATACATTTTGTGGACCGAACCAGGAGGTTGCCTACGTTCCTCTCAGTGTGAGAAGCTCAGGTCCGCGTAGTTCAAGGGTGATCCGGTTGATGATGATACCGGGTTTGAGTGGTGGTCTCTCCATTGTTGCTTTGGACTGTCGTCTGTAGTTGCTGCTTCGGACTGCTTCCGTCGAGTTGAGTTGGACTCTTTTGAAAAGGAAGAAAAATATAAAAATAAGAAGTGAAAAGAAAATGTGACTTTTACTTTTTCTATGATGATATCCCCTTCTATTTTTCTCTGCTTTTATTTTTTTGTGCACACCCTTGCTTTTGCCTAGGCCGCCCTTGCGGGTTTTCAACCTAGCGGGTTTCTTTTTTGTGCTTTTGCTCTAATTTTTGCCTAAGCCGCCCTTTGTGGGTTTCGACCTATATATATATATTTGAAACATTGGGCGAGATGAGCCCCTAGTTTGCTTTCGTCTTTGGGACGTAGAACTCGTGGAGGGGGTTTGAATAGTCCCTTGCATTTCATTGACATCTTCGAGGAGGACAGACAGCCCCAGTGCATCGTCATGTTGTAGTTGTGATGGGAACGGACAGCCTCTATGATTGTGCGGACGCTTATTTGATGGTGAGCAGCTCTGCAATTATCATCTTCTTCATGGGAAGGTGGAAGTGTATATGGGGAGTATTTAGTGGGTGTACACGGTGGGTATACACGAGGAAGATATATATAGAGGGTGCACACAGTGGGTGTACACAAAGGGGAATATATAGAGGGTGGCACAGTGGGTGTACACAAGGGGTATATATTTGGAGGGTGAACATAGTGGGTGTACACAAAGGGGAATATATAGAGGGTGCACACAGTGGTGTACACAAGGGGTATATAGGGTGCACACAGTGGGTGTACACGAGGGGTATATATATGTTGAGTGTGTATAAGTATAAGGGTAGGTATAGAGAGTGTATATAGAAACAAGAAAACGATTCGATTGATCAAAGTGTTTGTTATTTTGAGACTAATTGTTTAATTATGTATGATGGTTTGTGGGTCCATTTACCTTTTAATGAGTCTTTATTAATGAGTATGGTTAATTCGTCATACAAAGATATAGCAATCAATTGTCAATTAAGATTAATACAATTTTCATGGAGTTAATGTATATATGCGAGATTATGTCTCAAGTCTTGAGAGAAAAGAAATAAAGACTCTTTTATTAAAGACTCGAATTGACTAGTCTGAGGTGGACTTTAACAATCTAACTAGGGTCCGAAGTGGACCTTTGCTAGTAAAATAAAAGACTAATGTCCAAGGTGGACTTTGACTAACAGACTCTCTAGAACTTACGAAGACTGAAAGACTTTTTTTATTATTATTATATTTTCTTTTTTTTAAGGAGGTAGCCCCGGTGTAGTTTCTTCCTTGCTAGGACTCTGTTCAAGCCCATGTATTCCTCTGGCGGGTGATGGCTCCGCTATCAATGAGACTTTGGATTCTCCTTTTCAGTTGGAGGCAATTCTCGGTGTCATGTCCAACGTATGTGTGATACTTGCAATATTTGGAGGGATCCAAGTCTTGTCTTGAAACGGTTGGTTTGTAGTTGAGGAGAGGAGATAACTTTCCAGCTTGAACTAGATTTTTGAAGCATTTGTTTAATGGCATACCCAAGTCATCATACTCGTGCTCGTCCTTCTTGTCACGAACCATCTTGGAGGGTGGTTTAGGAACCGGTATTCCTTGCTGATGAGTAGTCACAGGAGGTATTCCAACAGGGAAAGTCTGTGGTGGCCCATATATTTGAGGAGCGTATGGATTTTAACACTGAGCAGGAGAAAGAGTGCGATTGAGATACTCGTAGATGCCATAAATGTCAGACTGGAGAAGCTCCTCGGTGTCCTTCAGAGCCTTGTACATTACTTTTTGAAAGCGGTCTGTTTGCTTGAGGAGAACAGTCTCAAAGAAGGCTTCTTGTTCATCGAGAGCGGTTCGGGAGAGAGTTGCTTGCTCATTGAGGATAGTCTCATAGTGGGCCGCTTGCTTGTTGAGGATAGCCTCGTAGTGGGTCGCTTGCTTGTTGAGAGCGGTGTTAAGATGGACCGTTTACTCGTTGAGAATGGAGTTGAAGTGGGATGCTTGTTCATTGAGAACGATGTTGGGGTGGAGAGTTGTCTCGAGACCATGGGTGACAGTTTCGGTTGAGACTTCGATGATTCCTTCGGCAGACATGATGCAGGATTATGTAACGGTTGTGGAGGAGTTAAATCTTTGAATTAAATTAGACTTATAATTAATGACAAGGCATCGTTATAAAATCATTTTTTATGAAAAGACTCGATCTCCGTATTTTTGAAATGTACTTTGAATGAAAAGACTAAAAGTTTGACCGGGCCGGAGCTGCCTACATTCCTCTTACCATGAGGGAGAGATCCAACACAATGAGAGGCTCAGGTCACCGTAGTTCGGGTTAAGTAAGACAACTGAGAGGGTGACCGCAAGAATCAGTGACTTTTGAAAACCATAAGTATTATAAGATGACCGTAGAGGTCAAAAAGAAAGAGAGATGACACGGTCCTTGGTCAAGATAATGGTGAGGTAATCTAGGTAAGATGGTCTTGACTTAAGTGAGTCTGGTAAGGTTGGACATGGGTAGGCCAAGAGGTAGGTCATCTAAGGTTGGTTAGCTTGACTAAAGGTGAGGTCAAGATGAACGATTGACCTAGATGGGTCAAGGTAACGGGTTTGACCTAGACGGGTCAAAGACGAGTTGACCTAGACAGGTTAAGGACGATTTGACCTAGACGGGTCAAGGTAACGGGTTTGACCTAGACGGGTCGAAGACGGGTTGAACTAGACAGGTCGAAGACGGGTTGAACTAGACGGGTCGGAGACGGATTGACCTAGACGGGTTGTAGACGGGTCAAGGACGGGTTGACCTAGATGGGTCAAGGTAACGGGTTGACCTAAACGGGTCAAGGTAACGGGTTGAACTAGACGGGTAAAAGATGGGTTGACCTAGACAGGTCGGCGACGGGTTGACCTAGACGGGTCGGAGACGAGATGACCTAGATGGGTCGGAGACGGGGCTTGACCTAGACGGGTTGGGAATGGATTGACCTAGACGGGTCAAGGTGATGGGTTTGACCTAGACGTGTCAAGGCGATGGGTTTGACCTAGATGGGTCGAAGACGGGTTGACCTAGACGGGTCAAGGCGATAGGTTTGACCTAGATGGGTCGAAGACGGGTCAAGGTGACGGGTTGACCTAGATGGGTCAAGGTGCTGGGTTGACCTAGATGGGTCAAGGACGGGTTGACCCAGACGAGCCAAGGACGGGTTGACCTAGACGGGCCAAGGACGGGTTGACCTAGACGGGTCGAAGGTTGACTAGAGTTGATCTAAGGTAGACTCATGCAGCATGATGAATGATTTTAGTAAGGTTAAGATTATTGTTTTGATAAGTGTTCTTAACTCGATCAAGGTGCATGGTTTAGACACGGACAAGGTTTAACCTCAACCGCTCACAAGTTTACACGGTGAGTTAGATAAACCGGGTGCCACGAAGACAGAGACAACAGGATCGCCTAAGCTGTGCACTCAGCGGATTATCCGGAGTAGGGTGTGCAGTGTGACACGGACTAGTGGTAGTGTGCGATTTGATTATGATTTTTAGGAATGATGCAATGCATGAGAGAAGTCTACTAGCATAACAATTCATAGTAATAGAATTTAAGCATGAAATAAGCATAAGCAGAGTAGATCTACAACATTTAAGCATGCTATGAACACATAAACCTGCAGGAAATCGTTAGAACCAGTTTTGTAGGAAAGGGGAGTCGTACGGGACCTAAAGAAGGCATACGGATGTAAGTTACAGAAACATGAGAAATTGCAGAAGTGAAGTTTTTTAAAGGAAAAGAGCGCACAGGGCAGTTAGAACACACACAAAATCGTGAAGTAATGAAAGTTAGACCCTCTTAAGTTTTGAAAAAAAAAATTCAAAAACAAGTCCCCAGCAGAGTCGCCACTGTGAATACGTCCGATTGAAATTGAGAGTCGCCACGTTTTTTTATTTGTAGTTAAAACGTTGAGAAAACCATTTATGAGAATAATAGGGTTCGGGGGTCAAATTACAATAAGAGAAGAATATAATAGTGATCACTCCTATTGCCCGACTAATCGGTCTTTCTATCATGATCAATGTGTGTGTGTGTGTTAGTGTTTGAGACCGGATCCGAGGATTTCCTACGTTCTTCACGGTGTGAGAGACTCAGGTCCGCGTAGTTCATTGATGAGTTAAGAATAGAGATGATGAAGCGGATCATGCATAAAGAGGGGGAGATTAGGGTTAGAAGTAGTTCCTAGATTGTATTTAGGGTTTGATGAAACCCTAGGATCATCATCGGCTATGTTATATGCACATAATAGGGATTAAAACCCTAGATCTATTATGTTACGCAGGTGTAAGTCGTAGATCTAGCATAATAATAAGAACATCATGAAACAATATGAATGAACATGTAAACATGAAGATCACTACCCTAAACATGGCATATATTATGAATCTAGACTAAGAACATGAATAGCGCATGAATAAGATATGAATATGAATGAATGAACATAATGAAAACATGCATAATATAGATCTAGCCTAAGAACATAACAAGAACATAATAAGAAAAGGAATAGGACTTACCTTGATCGGCAAGAACTATGATTGAAGCTTCTTGAAGATTCAAAGAGGCTTTGAGGGTGCTAGAAAGGCTTAAACTTGGAGTTTTCTCGTCAGTTTTGACTCTGAAACTCGCATAATGAATTGTCCTCTGATTATAAACTGAGGTCACCTATTTATAGGGATTCTGACCCGGAGAGACTGGCTGCCCAGTGTAGACACCCCGCCTTGGACCGCTCACCCCGATTGCAGATTTGATCTTGTGTTTCTCCCCATTCTAAGTGTTTCTCGTTAGTTTCTGTCACTTCCGTTAAGTTCCTGACTGACTTCGTTAAGTCCAGGGACTAAACTGAATAACAGGGCTGACTTTCTAGTCCATTCTGTCAAAATTGCCTTCTCTGAGTCGCGCGCCTCCGACAGGAGGAGCCAGACGCGCGCGCCTCCCGCCCCCAAAGCAGGAAGCGCGCGCCTCTGGGCGTCAGTTACAGATTTCTGGCCAGGATTCTTTCCCTTGCTCAATTTACAGGATTTTGCCCGGGAAGGATTTCTTGGTGACTGAGTTTTGGCACCAAAAACATCCCTCTTTCACCTATAAAAACCTCCCTTTACCTCCATTTTCAAGGACCTTTGGCTCTAAATCTCACACTTTCAATAAGAAATCAAATTTCTTACTTTCAAAGCATTTTCCAAAGGATTTCTCCAAGTAATTCAACAAGAAGTGTTTGAAGTCTCTTGAAGTCTAGGTAAAGCTATTTCTTTCCCCTTCTCAACTTCATCTCTTTTCTCTTTCTTTTCGTTTTATCAAAGTGCAATCACCCAAATCATTTTGGGACATGACTCTAGTGATCCCCTCATTTCGTTGAGGTTGGTTAAGGAGTTATCTCCTACATTCCAAACTCTATTTCAAACCCCTTTTTATGATTTAAAGAAGAAGAAGAAGAATATTTATCATTCATGTAGATTTTGATCAAGCAAGACCAACTTTAGTTGGGCGAGATGGGTGTTTCGGTACTTCCCATCTCGTAATCTAACCCCCGAACCTCAAAACTAAGAATCTCTGTTTTTGTAATCAAACTTAGGCTATTATCAATAGGTTTTTCTTATGTTCCTCAAAACATAGGTGGCGACTCTAAACAATCTAAAACAAGTTAGACATCCTAGGATAATTCACGTGCTCTAGCCAGGCCGTGGCTCCCCGGGGTATCTACACCCAGCTGGAGACAATGTGGCCGCCCGGCCAATCAAGGTGATTGGCGTCGTTCCCAAGGTTGTGATCAAATTGGACTCTGGAGAAACCCTAGATGACGTCTATCTTTGCGGCTAATCTGATCAGTTCGTTAATATCTTCTTATCTGGGCTTTTCGGGAAATTTCGGATAAGTACTGCGCAGCTTGTAAATACCTGTGAGGTCCCTGTAAGTTCTGGAATGCCTAACAACTCATTTTCAGGCCGGGTACTAACAAGACCACATTTTATATGAGTAATGGAGATGACAAGACAAAGTGGTCTGGACTCAAAACTTACTGGACAGACACATACATCATGGAAACAAGCATCAAAACTCAACCAAATGAAGTGCTATGAACATGAAACTTTGTGTGTTCATAGATATACATGTTAGTGACACAAAAGGCATGGAAAATCACTTATATAGTCATGGCTTGATGATTTTTTTCTTTGACAAATACAAACATGGACAGATTTGGGGGTTTTGAATGAAACACATGCTAATCTTTGGAAAATCTCCCCAAATCACCAATATGAACATTATACATGTACAACATAGATAATATATACAAGATATACAATAATAACAAGTGATGATAACTGAATATCAACATCATAAACATTCATTGATCAAGAACATGGCAAAGAACATCAAACATTACATCTTTGGTTCACCAATGGAGGTCTAGCCTAACAAGTGGCTAGACCTCTTAAAAAACTATATGAAGATCTACATTTTTACATGTATGAATATTATAAGAAGAAGAAATTACCTAGGTTGTGCTTCCTTTGCTTCCAATGGAAGACTTTTTTGGTTGCTTTTCTAGAGGTGATTATGCTTGTGTTTGAGAGAGTTATTTGTTGTGAGTTGTTTGCTTGTTTGTTTTTTGTGAGTGTTTAAGGGATGATATGTAGGTGATATGGTGGTGTATTGGTGGTGTATGGACTGAGGTTGGGGAGGTGTAAGGGGTGTGTTTCTTGAGAGTGATAGAGAAAGCAATGTATGCAATGTCTGATGGCTTGGTGTGTGAGTTGGGTATAAATGGTGTGTGTAAAATGGATGAGTTGAGGAGTATATTGGATGGGGGAGGGTGTAAATTGACACTAGGTACCCTTGATTAGGTCTAGGGGGTAGTTTAGGGGGCAACAACTCGGGTAGATATGGATTGAATGGTCTTGAAGTTGCTTTGAATGACCAAGTTGTTGATGGAGAAAAATGATGAACTGCAGGGGAGGGAGGAGCCGTACGGCTGTGTGTCTGCCGTACTCCCAAGATGAAGCCGTACGGCTGTAATGCTGGAGCTGGGGAAATCTTGCTTTTGCCACATGTCGCGCTCTGATTAGTCAATCCCTTATTCAATTGCCCAACCAAATCCAACCACTTGCTGGATAGTGGTTGGGTCATTAATCCCAAATTTTGAATACTTTGACGTGAGTGACTACGAATGATGCTTCCGGTATTGGTTCCCCAATAGTCCAAGTTTTGTCCATGTGCGCGCACTTCGGTGTCTCGGTTGTCTGCGGTCCTAACATGAAAGTTGCTTGAAATAATTTTGTGGTCACGTCCATCTATCTGAAACATGTTTATAAGAAAGGGATGATAATAATATATTTTTTAAATGTCATTGAACGTAAGTCATGGTCCATAGTCAACTTACAATGTTCAATACTTTTCTCGATTCCAAATATATTGATAATATAAATGACATTGATCGTATCAATTCATTTGAGCATGGCCATGCATTTCATCAATACTATTTATCGAGGTGCCCAAGCTTGACATCTCTCATGAAGAGGGACAAATTTCATCTTGACTTATTACACTTCCCTACATAACTTCGATCATGCCAATCATATCCTTTATAATTACTTGGTTAAGAGTAACGTTTGAATATGTCAAACATGATCTCCATTATGTGGAAGATCATAATAATCTCAGGTCTAAGGATTATAATGATAAGACTATCATGAGATTTAATTATGACATTTGACCATGACATAAATCTCATAAGTGGGTCAAGTCCATTATATGTTCACTAACACATACCCCTAAGTTTAATTTGTATCACATACACATAATCATCACATGATCATCTAATTAAACTTATACTAGTGCTTCATAAGTACTAGGGATGGAGATTATTATTACAAAACATGTAACAACAAATAATAATCTAAAACTTCTCTTTATATAATGAATAAATGATAACAAAATAACGTTAAAATAACATGCCTAGGGCATATACACCAACAAATATATCACAATCCATTTGTCCACGATGTCATTGAACGTAAGTCATGTTCCATAATCAACTTACAATGTTCAATACTTTTTTGATTCTGAATACATTTATAGTACAAATGACATTGATCAGATCAATTCATTTGAGAACGGCCATGTGTTTCATCAATACTATTCATCGAGGGCCCAAGCTTGACATCTCTCACGAAGAGGGACAAATTCCATCTTGACTTATTACACTTCCCTACATAACTCTGATCGTGCCAATCATATCCTTTATGATCACTTGGTTAAGAGTGACGTTTGAATATGTCAAACATAATGTTCGTTATGTGGAAGATCCCAATAATCTCAAGACTAAGGATTCTAATGATATGACTATCATGAGATTTAATTAAGACATTTGACCATGACATAAATCTCATAAGTGGGTCAAGTCCAGTATATATTCACTAACACATACTCTTACGTTTAATTTGTATCACATACACATAATCATCACATGCATCTAATTGAACATATACTAGTTCTTCATAAGTACTAGGGACAGAGATTATTATAACAAAACATGTAACAACAAATAATAATCTAAAAACATCTCTTTATAAAATGAATAAATAATAACATAACAACGTTCAAATAACGTGCATAGGGCATATACACCAACACGTAGGTGCACATCTGGGTGTCCAGTGGTATATGTCTGATTGTCCAGATGACAAGTTTGTTTGTCTAGTGAGACAAATTTTGGGTGTCTTGAAGATACATATGTTTACTTGCTGGAGAAAGTATGGTGCATGCAAATTCTTGTTGTCCGAAGGACAAGTCTAGTGTCTTTGACGAACGACAGATCTGAGGCAAAGGTGGAGAAATTTATTCTGATATGAAGGATATAGCTCAAGGTAGAGTGATGTCAGTGGTTCGTAAATCTGAGTTATTGATTGGGGAGATTCAAAGTTAAAGTGTAGATTGTTAGAGATATGATTTTGAAACAAGTCAGAATTTTGAGAAGACAGCAATTGGGCTTGGGCCGGGCGCTAGCTGCAGAATCGTGTGGGATAAGGAAATAAAGTCCTTTGAGGACTTGTATTACTGACTTGTTCTGTCTTTAGGGTTAGGGCTCTAATAGTATAAATACTAATGATAACTAACAGCCACCGATTAGTTCTGTGATTTCTGATTTCCTAGTTTCAGAATCAAGACTCATCTGTGGAAAACTAGATTTCTTTCTAAGTTTTCTTGTTGGATCTCTTGTGTTTCCTGTTTCACAAGATCGTCATCTGTATTCTATGCTTGAATCTCCCATATCAATAGTATATAATATTCTCCCTTTGCCGTGGACGTAGCCAATAAGTTGTTGGTGAACCACATTAAATCTGTGTTATTGTTTTGTTGTCTTTTGTCATCTCATACTGTCTTATTTACATGTAGAATGGTGAATATTTTAATATTTTTAAGGGCAAACTCCGTTTTCATCCATTATACTTTACATGATGTTTCATTTTTACCATTATACTTTTTTTCTTCCAAAAATACCATTGTAGTTTGGAAAATGTATCATTTTAACCCCAAACCCGTGGCTAAATCCGCAACTAATCCGTGCTTCAATCCGCGATTTTGGGGTTAAAATGATACGTTTCCCAAAGTACAATGGTATTTTTGAAAGAAAAAAAGTATAATGGTTAAAGTGAAACACACTTGAAAGTACAATGGATGAAAATGGAGTTTGACCTCTTTCTAAATTTTGATAAACAAATCATTGTTATCTGCTACACGTACTCATCATTTGATATTAAACCATACGTTTAGAATGAATTTTGTTTGAAAATAACTGTTAAGTTTATATATGTAGTAGATAAGTATTATGTATAATTTATTCAAAGAAAAATTATTATGTATAATGGCAACGGTCTCTCTCATTTTTAGAAATTAAGTCAATATATATATTTAGTGCAGAGCTCCAAAAATGATTGAGAGGGGACTATTGTTTTGTCGCCTAATAAGAGGTTAAGAAAGTGGAGGGGTGGTGACATTGCAGCCGGACAGAGAGGGCAGCACCAAAGTGGGTTACGTGGTTTGGCGAAAGGTGTTGTGGGTGTTTGCCTTGTGGCAAATCACCGGTAGGTGGTATAGACCGAATTTCGGTCTAAGTTACAAAATCTTCCCGTCCCGAAAAATACATCTTCCTATCTTTTCTTTTCTATTTTTCTTTTTTTTTTAAAACAACACAACATATATTACATAGAAAGTAAAGGTTATATTACAAATTTCGGTCTAAGTTACAAAATCTTCCCGTCCCGAAAAATACATCTTCCTATCTTTTCTTTTCTATTTTTCTTTTTTTTTTTTAAAACAACACAACATATATTACATAGAAAATAAAGGTTATATTACAAATATAGTGCACTCCTGATATACAACTACTTCCTCTAGTAGTAACTAGACCCATAACATCATGGGCCGGTCTCCTGTGCGACCGCCGCACAGCGTGCGACGGCTCGCACGGAGCCGAGCCGAAAAAGTGTTTTTTTTTTTTTTTTTTTTTGCCTCCAACTTTTTTTCCTTGCCATTTTTTGCTCGCAAGCAAAAGTAACACTTTTTATAAAGAAATGTAACACTTTTTTTTTCATATGTAACACTTTTTTTTTCCAAAAATGTACCACAAATTTACTGAAATATATTAAAGATAATATGAGATTGACTACTAAACTAATGTAACATTGTATAATAATGAATGTAACATTTTTTTTTTCCTCAATTGTAACACTTTTCAAGGGTTGTACATTCAATAGAAATGCAAATCCCGATTATATACATGATTTTTAACTCTTTTTTAAAGAAAACAAGTAACATTTATTCTATAAAACTGTTACATTCATCTATATAACAAATTACAATCATATATGCATTGTGTTACACTTCAATTATTACTTTTTCTAACCACAATCTTTTTTTTTTTTTTTTTTGCAAAACTGCTGTTACATCTTACAATAAAGTGTTACTTTTTAAGACTAAACTGTTACTTTCTTCATAAAAATGTGTTACATTTTTTACGACGAGCAGCTCACTTTTTTTTGTGTTAAAAAGTACTCCATCGGTCCCAAACTAAGGTTCTTACTTTCCTTTTTGGTTTGTCCCAGACTAAGGTTCTTAGTTGCTTTATTACTTAAAATGGATTATAGGACCCACTTGTCATTCTCACAACAAAAACTCTCTATCCACTTTATCTCTCATACTTTCTCTTACTTACTTTTTCATACTCACAATATTTACTTTTTCTTAATCTCCGTGTAAAGTCAAACTAAGAACCTTAGTCCGGGACGGAGGGAGTATTTTTTCTTTAAAAAAATGAAACCATATCATGACCTATCTAGTTTTATTTGTCTCGTCGAGACGAACACAACGGTATTTTTAGATTTTTTTTCGACTTCAAAATCTCGAGATATAGCATTTTAAAGTTATTGGAGGTTTTTTTTAGGAATGCTAGGTGTCGCGATTTGAGAGGAAAAAGGGTTTTGACTGGGCGGGTACAGCTGGGCGGGAGGGCCAGGTAACCTATAGGCGGTCCGTCTCACGCTGTGAGGCGGCCGCATATAAGTTTTTGCCTAACATCATTATACAAAAGCGAAAATATATATAATGGAGGAGCTTCAAAATATTCTTGTAAGGTCTCTACTTCAGACGCAATTTTAGTCAAACGATTCGTTACCATGTTACGTTCCCGATACGCAAAAGAGCACCAAACTTGGTCAAAAGCTTCATTAACTTCTTACAGTCCGTTACCAGATTATGCGCGCCAGCCGGAGGAGTATGATCTCTGCACAAAATATTAAAAGTTACCAATGAATCCGTCTCAATATGAATTTTAGTAATATGATATGCTGTAGCATATTGTAATCCCATCCGAACAGCCCATATTTCAGCTATCATGTTTGAAGTATATCCAATAGATTTGCTAAACCCTAAAATACAATGCCCATTTTGATTCCGAATTATTCCACCAATACCCTCCATACACAGATTTAATTTAGAAGCTCCGTCAATATTTAATTTGAACATTGTGTACTAGGATGGCCGCCATGTAAGTGGAACTTTTATTTTTGTAGGAATCACATATCGAACAGTTGGGAAACATACCAAGTGATCCAAGTTTAGTTGACTCAACTTCTGTCGAAATAGAATCACTTTGATAGATTCCGATTGAAAAATAAATTTATTACAAAATTTCCATATGAGCCACTAAGTATGCAGCGCTGAAAACAAAGCACCCCAGTTTTTAACTTGATAATGAGGTTGAAGCAAAATATGAATACATAAATTTGCTGAAATCAAAGGAGGAACATGGCAAAACCATCTTATCTCCGCAAATTTTGGACAGTCATTCACTAAATGGAATAAGGATTCATTACCTTGGTTACAAAGTTGACATAGTGCTGACGGAATGATTTGCTTTCGAGCAAGAGCCAAAGAAGAAGGGAGAGCATCTTGACTAGATTGTCAAATGAACATTTTTAATCTATATCTACAAGGTAATTTCCATAAAGAATGCCAAGGTATAAAAGCCTGAGATACCAAAAGATGATTTTGTTTAATCAACCATAAATATGTATTCTTAATTGTAAACAAATCCCCCCGAGAAGGACCCCAATGCCATTTATCCTTAATAACCGATCTGGAAATTGGGTAAGCCTGAATTATTTGATTTAAATTTTGAGGCAAAAAATGACTTAGATTAGTTATCTTCCAGCTTAAAATTTCTATATAATTTGCAACTTTATGCGTATGCCAAGAAAGCGGAATATCCCTAAGGGTTAATGAAAGAAGAGGAACTGATGAACACCATACATCTTTCCAAAAATAAGTTAGATTCTCATCACCAATATTATGAACTAAGCCCGACTCAAACTGAGGAATATTTTTGTACAGTTGCTTCCAGCTCCAAGAGGAAGATGATTTACTCCTAGCTTGTAAAAGAGAAGTGACTGGAAAATATTTGGCTTTAATCAATTTCGCCCACAGGGTTTGAGACTTTACTAAAATTCTCCAAAGCAGTTTTAGCTTAAAAGCCCTGTTCAAACAATCTAAATTCTTAAAACCCAAACTCCCATCTTGTAAAGGTTGCTCTAAATTACGCCAAGCTATAAGAGAGGTACCCCAACTTTGACTAGAGGAAGCCCAAAAAAATTGACGCATAAGAGAAGTTGGTTTTAAGTTTGAAGTTTTTGGGAGTGGGAGAGCCGACATTGAATAAATAGGAAAAGAAGTTAGCGTATCCTTAATGAGCGTGGCTCGACCAACGCGAGAAAGAAATTTGTTTTGCCAAAGAGATATGCGAGATCTAAAAGACTTGTTTACAATTTCAAATAATGATTTGGTAATACGACCATTTGGAAGAGGTAAACCCAAGTATTTTTCTCCTAGGTCAAGGTTTCTAAAATTAAGAATCCTCAAAGTTGTTGTCTTAAATTTTAAATCTGTCTTTGGAGAGAATAACACAGCTGATTTTTCTTGATTAAGCAATTGACCCGAATCATTACAAAACATTTTTAAATCTTTATATAAAATTTCCACTGTTTTGGTTTCATTTTTTAAGAAACATATCCAAAGACAAAATAAAAAGATAAGGAGATAAAGGGTCGCCTTGTCTTATACCACGGGATGGGGAAAAAAGTTCTCCCAGATGCCCATTTAAACTTGCCCTAAAAGAAACTGAGGAAATACACATCATTATACATTCAACCCGGTGGTGGTATTATAAGGGATGGTATGGGGGCTTTTGTTTGTGCCTTTTCACACTACTACGGAGATGGAACCAACATGAAGGCGGAGATCTTTGCTTTACGTGATGGCCTGCGCTTATGTCATTCTTGGGGTTTACTTTCTGTTCAGGTAAACTCAGATTCCTTAGTAGCTGTGAATATTTTAAAAGGGCGAAATAATTGTCCGTGGCAATACACGTATGAATTGCGGGAATGTGAAAGTTTGATTGGAGGGTATGAGTTACGTCATGTTCTTCGTCAAGCAAATGGGGTTGCGGATAGATTGGCTTTTGAAGCTCATATTCATAAAACGGTTTGGACATATGGATCGTCAAGGGAGCTTCCACGGAGTGTCTTGGACGCGTTACGTTTTGATGAAAGTGGATACTATGTTGAGCGTCGATAATTATTTGATGTTGTTGGTGTTTGCTGCGGCTTGGTTATGGTGTTTGGTTCTGTGGAATAGTTTCTTGAGTGCAAGGAAGGCATACGGACTCGTTTCGGTTGTAAAAGAGGCAGACGGGCCCGTGTCTTGGACTTTTGATGGATCATTGGGCTCATTTGAATTTATTAGGATTGTTCTTTGGTTTAATTTTTTCAGGCTTTTATTTTTTAGATGGTTTTACCTTTTGAGGAGTTGGTTTATTTTTTGGATTTCGAGGTCCGGCTCCATATCCGGCAATGAGTCGGGTGGTTGTCCCCCTCTTGTACTTATATTTTATAATTAATAAAATCTTCCCAGGTGCCGCCCTGGTTTAAAAAAAAAAAAAAATAAATAAATAAAAATGATTAGGAAAATTATGATGCAAAAGAACTCGACGAATAAAATCACATTATAACCTATCATAAGCTTTAGATAAATCAATTTTTAGAGCAACATCCCCTTTCTTACCCATATGACCATTCATCGAATGAAGAATTTCATGGGTAATTAAAATATTGTCCTGTATATTTCGTTTAGGAATGAAAGCATTTTGAAAATGGGAGACAAGACGATCTATCAAAGGACGCATTCTATTGACAATAATTCCACTAATAATCTTGTGAATAACATTGCACAAACTAATGGGACGAAATTGATCTATACGAGAAGGATTATCCCGCTTGGGAATAAAGACAAGTAAGGTTTCATTTAGAGTACCCAAATTTGTCGGTGGTAAAAAAAAATGATCTAATGAAATTGCTAATAGTTGGACCTATCAAATCCCAGTGAGATTGAAAAAATTGAGCATTAAATCATCAGGACCCGGAGACTTTCCACTAGGCATCCGAAAAAGGACTTTCATAATTTCCAGATTTGAAATAGGACGCATTAACAAATCTTTATCCATCAAAGTTAATTTATTAACAGCTGGTAAATGAAAAACATTTGACGGAGATGAGGATTGAAATAAATTGTTAAAAAATAAAGTAAATTCATCATTGATCTCTTTATAACGCGAAATCCAACCCTTATGTTCCCAAAATAGCATGCACATAATTATTTCTTCTACGACCCTGAACCGCTGCATGAAAAAATTTCTTACTACAATCACCATTTTTTAGCCATTGAATTCTATTTCTCTCACGCCGGTATTTAAACTCATTTATTCTAGCCGTAGCTAGCTTGACGTTAATTTGAGATTCCAATTGAATCAAACTCGGGTTTGGACATGAAAGAATTGAAGACTGGATTTTTTCAAGGGAATCCTGAAGCGATAAAATAACTTTAGCCCAGTTTAAAACATGAGTCCTTTTCCACATAGAAATTTCTTTAGAAAGAGTATGCAACTGTGTAGAAATATTATAAACCGATGGACTGTGAACTTTCCCTGACCAATAATTAGCAACCAAATTATGAAAAGAAGGATATTCTGCCCAAGAGGAATCATACATGAAACGAGGTGGATTATGAAACTCAAACTTATGAAATTCTAAAGCAATTGGACGATGATCTGAACCATAAAAAAGTAAATGAGTCCTTTTCCATATAGAAAATTTTTCTTTGTAACGGACATAATGGAGATGTGGGTGTTTGCCTGGCAACGCGGTATGGACTAGGGTTGGCAAAATTTGTGAATCCGTACCAACCAACTCGTGTACCAACCGTATCAATTATAATTGATACGGCTAAATCGGTATATCAACATTGTTGGTAGGTACTACCGTACCAATTATGTATAATTGGTTGGTACACGGTACTGATATTTAATGTTGGTTGGTATACCGAGTACCAATTGTAATTTTTTAAAATATTATAAATATTATTATGTATTAAAAAAAAATAAAGTATCCTTTTATATTCTATCCCTATTCTATTCCCTAATTAATTCAGTCTAACGACTGTTAATGTATAGGTATTATCATTTTGGGGCGAAGGGTGTATATCAATTACAAGTGCAGGTTGCCTATGTTAATGATTGGTAGTATCATAAATTTGTGTTGATGACGAACTTTAGTGAATATCCCATGAGCTGTTACATGCCCGTTATTCATGTCAATGGCATAGCTTATATCGAAGTGCAGCTCTTATTTGTAGCAAAAGAGGATAAGAGAATATTAGTCAAATAGATGTTACAATTATTACTACTACTTCTATCACATATTAATGACAAAATAGTAATAAAATTTGCATTCATTTTAGGACAGATAGAGGTAGTATAATTTAAATTAAACTTCAATGATCTTCCTCCTACATGAGACAGGGGCAAGTTGAATGCAACATTTCTTTCAAGAATAATTTGTATGTTTATAAATATTTGGCTTTTCATACATGGGACCAATCATTAGCTTGAACGAACAAATTTAACATATCTTAATAAAATAAATACAGTTACACTTCTCTATGAACAATTTGCATGTTGAAGAAAACTACTCTCAAGTGGTGTTTTTTTGGGGTTTTTTTGTTGTTGTTGTTGTTGTTGTTGTTGTTGTTGTTGTTGTGTTTAAACTTCAGAACCAGTGGTGAATTGTTATGATCAATTGGTGTCAACATGAAAATTTTACCTTGTTGACTAGCTTTATGTCAATATTGAATTAGGTAATCAATATGTTTTGTTTTGGACTCGTCGTTCATATTTGTTTTAGGGTGGTTTTTACATTATATTCTACATTTGGTATAGGCTAGTATCAACCGTACCAACTAAGTTGGTATACCGACTTAGTTGGTTGGTAATGGTACATATTTTTTTGTACCAAGTTAACCTTGATTGGTACATGGTATAAGCAAAATATAACTGGTATACCTACCAATCCAGCCTATGGACAGAATTTCGGTAACGTAGGAATAGACACCACTTTCTCGTACTTCCTTCTTCATTTTCATATTTTTCCTTTTTGTTATTTGAAATTTACAAATCAACTTTTAAGCACACATTTCTTTTAAATTAATATAATTATTTTGATGAAATCTAAAATTTGTTACTAATGCACCGTTAAATATGCTATCAATACCAAATTTTTAAATGTTTACTAAAATACTTAAATTAACTTGTAATTATTGCTCAAATTATCTCTGTATAAAAAAAAAACAAAAAAAATAGAAAGATCATTTCGAGGGCGGAGGGAGTATAAGAATGGCAAAAAAAAATTGTTTATAAACAAAGTAAAATACATTAAAGATAAAGATGGAAGTGAAAGAAAAAGTATTTCTTGTTATAAAACTGGAGAACCAAGAGCATAATCTCAATAGATATTATTTTATTTCAAGACTATTATAGAGAGAGTGTACAAGAGAGAAAGGTAGAAGTTAAGAACTTCTGAAATCTCTTGAAATGAAAACTAGAGCCTACTATTTATAGGTGGAAATTGGCTTCCTCTATAAGCTTCCATAAGGATAAACACTATCCTTTAGTAAGACTTCCTTAGTAAGCTTCTCTGAAGATATTTACCAAGCTTCCCGAGTAAGCTTCACTGAAGATATTTACAAAGTTTCCTTAGTAAGCTTCGCGAAAGATAATCTTGCAAAGCTTCTCTTGTACACTTCTGGTTCAAAGGACATCCACATAATAATATATTATAACACTCCCCCTTGGATGTCTTCAGCTAAGTAGCATGCCTCATTAAAACCTTACCAGAGAAAAACCCTGTGGGATAAAAACTCTAGTGAAGGAAAAATAGTACACGATTTCTTAGCTTCATGATGCCCCCCTTGAACAAAATATTACTCGCGATCTCTTAGTCGCCTACTCCTCCTTGGAGATTCTTATTGAATGGTAATTGTGCCGCACGTGTTGCCTCATTAAAAACCTTCCGAGCAAAAACCTTTTAAGAAAAATAATCTCGAAGGAAAAGAGTACAACTCACAATATTTTCAATAAACGCTCATTGCCTCGTTAAAACCTTGGCGGGTAACAAAATTCGGTGGGAAAAATAACCCCGCGCGAAGGAAAAAAAGTACAATGAAATCTGAGTACCGTCTGGATACTCCCCCTGAAAACTACAAGGGTGGAAGCTCTAACAATCTGCATAAGCTAATTGTTTTCACATACTTCTTAAAAGTAACTTTAGGTAGTGACTTCGTGAATCAGTCATCGCAATTGTCTTTGACTTCTGATCTGCTGGATCATTATCTGACAAAATATCATAATTTAATAACTTCCATAACGTGAGAGTATGTCTTATCAAAGTCAATCCCAAGCCATTGAGAGAAACCTTGTATAATCTCATTTCTCTCATTCCTTTTTCTCGTAAATACCCATTTATATCCCATGGGTATAACCCTAATAGGTGTAGGAACTACTGGTCCAAACACTCCTCTTTTCTTTAAGGAATCGAACTTTAATTGGATTGCTTTCTCTCATTTAGGCCAACCAATTCTTTTTTTACACTCATTTACGGAGCGAGGTTCAATATCATTACCACATATAATCTCAGTTTCTACTGTATAAGTAAATACATCGTTGATAATTGTTTCATCGCGATTACATATCTCATATATGCATGCATGACTAACTGATATTTCTTTATTCTCAGAAACGGATGTCAATGTCGAGGCGTCCCCCGACTTCGTTTTCCAAACGAATCCATAATCTGGAACGATATCATGAGATAGATCGGATGAGATTCCAATTTTATTATCGCTAGCGGGATTCGACTTTTGTGCACTCACCCGTTTACGGGGATGCGAATCCTTGGAATCAATTGGCCTCCCTCTCTTCTGGGTAGGGGTATGTATTTCGTTAGGTGAGATCACTGGCCTTCCTGATAATACTCCTTCTGGGAGTTCTATCCTCGTAGGCACATTTGCAGCTTAACAACGATTGAAAGTTCTTCTGGACTTCCAATAACATTTAGATTAACATAAATAGTTGTTATAACAAATCCTGAAACAGATTTTCTAATGAAAAATACATGGGCAAATAGGATCATTCTTGTATCCTTCTTTCGCCAAGTATTCACTGAGACGGTTATACCACATCTGTCCAAATCGTTTTAAACCATACAAAGATCTTTGTAATTTAATTTAACAATATTCTCGAGAATTTGAATTGCATGCATCATACATCTTGAATCCTTCTGGGATTCTCTTATATAAATATCATTGTCAAGTATGCCATACAAATATGCAGTGACAACATCCATTAAACGCATATCAAGCTTTTCATGTATTGCCAGACTAATGAGATAGCGAAATGTAATTGCATTCACCACAGGAGAATATGTATCCTCATAATCAATTCCAGGTCTTTGCGAAAAACCTTGTGCAACAAGACGTGCTTTATTCTTGTGCAACAAGACGTGCTTTATTCTTGTGCAACAAAATGTGCTTTATATTTTGTTTTCGCACTTGTACTCTACTAGTTTTACACCTTCAGGTGTATGGACTACAGGTCCGGAAAACTCACGCTTCTCAAGTGAGTTGAATTCTGCTTGAATTGCGTCTTTCCTCTTTGGCCAATCATTTCAATATCGATACTCGTCGATACACCTAGGTTTCTGATCCTCGTTATTTTCCATAACATTAAGCGCTATATTATATGCAAAAATATTGTCGACAATTGTTTCCTCTCGGTTCCATCTTTTTCCTGTACTGACATAACTGATCGAGATATCATCATTCTTAATGATTACAGGTACCTGAACTTCTTCCAAAAGTATTTGATCAGATTTGTCATGTATCTCTTCAGGAGATTTATTTACCTCGACGGGACTTTTCTCATAATTTGCTCATTTTCTCTTTCGAGGATTTTTGTCTTTAGAACCGATAGGCCTTCCACGCTTCAGGCATGTTTTAGATTCATTAGCGGATTATCCAATCGGGACATCAATCCGTATAGGAGTATTTATAGCTGGAACATGTGACTTTGTCACATTTTTTTAGGTCAGTAAATGCGTCTGGCAATTGATTCGCTATCTCTTGCAAGTGGATTATCTTTTGAACTTCTGGTTCACATTGCTTTGCACGAGGATCAAGATAATAATGCAATATATTCCACTTGATTTCTTTTTCCAGCTTATTACTTTCTCCCCCTAATGTTGGGAATATTTGTTTTTTCATCAAAATGACAATCGGCAAAATGTGCCGCAAATAGATCTCCTGTTAATGGTTCAAGATATCTTATAATAGAAGAAGAATCATACCCAACATATATCCCCAATCTCTGTTGGGGTCCCATCTTGGTGCGTTGTGGTGGAGCAATTGGAACATATACCGCACACCCAAGAATTCTTAGATGGGAAATATTTGGCTCCTGACCATAAGCCAATTGTAATGGGAAAAACTTATGATAACTCGATGGCATGATGCGTATAAGTGCTGCTGCATATAAAACAACATGTCTCCAAGCTACGACAAGTATCTTTGCTCTCATAAGCAACGGTCTAGCTATTAACTGAATTCGTTTAATAAATGCTTCAGCTAAACCATTTTGTGTGAATGAACATAAGCAACTGGATGTTCAACATCTATTCCAATAGATGTACAATAGTTATTAAAAGCCTCTGATGTAAATTCACCAGTATTATCAAGGCTAATTGTCTTGATCACATAATCTGGAAATTGTGATCGTAATCGAATTTCTCGCAAATGGCAGGTTGCGAGTTGATAATAAACTTATGTGTGACCATTTAGTAGATGCATCTACTAAAACCATAAAATATCTAAATGGTCCACACGGTGGATCAATCGGTCCACATATATTACCTTGAATTCTCTCTAAAAACTTTGGAGATTCAACTCCAACTTTTGCTGGTGATGGCTTAATTATCAATTTGCCTTGAGAGCAAGCAGCACATGAGAATTCATTAGATTGAAAAATCTTCTGGTTTTTCAATGGATGCCCATGTGAATTTTCCATAATTCTTCGCATTATATTAGAACCGGGATGCCCCAACCGGTTATGCCATATAGTAGAACCATTTATATCAGTAAACTTCTGGTTTACTGGTAAAACCATTTATATTAGTAAACTTCTGGTTTACTGTTAAAACCATTTATATTAGTAAACTTCTGGTTTACTGGTAAGACCATTTATATCAGTAAATTTCTGGTTTACTGTCATTTGTACTTCAATTTTGCTAATCTTTGTATAGCATACTTTAGAGGAAAATACAGGTAACTTTTCTACCACATATTTGTTACCTGATTCAGTCTTTGTAATGCATAAATATTTTATCTCTCCTTCATTACTTGTCTCAATATGACATCCATTTTCACGAATATCTTTAAAGCATAGTAAATTTCTTTGAGACATAAATGAAAACAATGCATTTTTATACTGATTTTTGTTCCTCTTAGTAGTACTATGTTAGCTCTTCTGTAGCCATCAATTATCTTTGTACTACCACATATTGTACTAATATTAATATCATTTACAATCAAATATATTTATAAGTAAAAGTTAAATATGTTAGAACACACACACTGAAAAAATAGAACACACTAAAGTAAATTATAATGAGTCAGATACTTTAGTTAGTTTGTGTTTCTCCCCCATTAAGTATGTAATCATTTACATCTGGATTGAGAAAATCTGATATATCCAGATGTGCACTTGTAGATGGATCTTGATTCACATCATCGTTTTCATAGACAAAATTTGTTTCAACTTCTTTCCCTTTATTCAGCATTGATGCTTGATACAATTTAACAAGATGTTTAGGCGTACGACAGGTACGGGCTCAATGGCCTTTCATTCTGCACCGATAACATAAATTCTCAATTTTTATCGGTTGCTTAATTTGTCTAGTCGATGATATTTCATTATTACCTTCTCTATTCCACTTCTGGTGACGAGAAATTTTTCCATCGTTATTGGGGTGATTGTTATTATGATACCGATTATAAAATCTCCCCCGACCACGGCCACGTTCTCGGCCTCGCTCAGTATTATCATATATACTCGCGTTCACTTCAGGGAACGGAGTAGAGCCAGTGGGGCGGGCTTCGTGGTTTTTCAATAAGATCTCATTATTTTGCTCAGCCATATGAGATCAATTCAGAATATCTTTTAAAACCTTTTTCTCGATATTGCTACTGCAGGAGCAAATCAAAGAAGGAATGTGGAGAAAGTTTTCTCTAGCATGTTATCAGTTATTCTTTCTCCACATAGTTTTAACTGTGATGTAATTTTAAACATTGTAAAATTATATTCACTTATTATTTTAAAATCCTGCATACATATATAAGATATAATTTTGAAATAACTTGAAAAGAGACTAGGTAGATCTTACCGATACCGTACCTACTTCGGTGACTATAGCTCATGATCTGGAACTAGAACGAAGTCGTGCTGATAACGTGTTATAAAACTGGAGAACCAAGAGCATAATCTCAATAGAGATTATTTTATTTCAAGACTATTATAGAGAGAGTGTCCAAGAGAGAAATGTAGAAGTTAAGAACTTCTGAAATCTCTTGAAATGAAAACTAGAGCCTACTATTTATAGGTGGAAATTGGCTTCCTCTATAAGCTTCCATAAGGATAAACACTATCCTTTAGTAAGACTTCCTTAGTAAGCTTCTCTGAAGATATTTACCAAGCTTCCCGAGTAAGCTTCACTGAAGATATTTACAAAGCTTCCTTAGTAAGCTTCGCGAAGATAATCTTGCAAAGCTTCTCTTGTACACTTCTGGTTCAAAGGACATCCACATAATAATATATTATAACATTTCTATGGTATTTTCTCACAATACAAATGGAATTTTTTCTACTTGCTCCCATAATTAGAAGCCTCTTATTGCACATTGTATGTATGCAACCAACTACATGCTACTAGCATACATAGATGACTTGTACATCTTTCAGAGACACAATTTAGACGTAACAAAAATTGTTGATGATTATTTTCTTTTACCGTGAAATCCTTTCAAAAAAATTAAAATTCTGTTGACGATAAAACACCACCCTGCTTGGGTAGAGAGGCTGTGACGATGTCTACAGGAAATGAGCACTTCATTGGTCTAGCCATATGCCGTAAAAGTCTCCATGTTAAGCATAGGCCACATCTGTAACAGAACATAGTAGTTTAATGCTGTAGATTAATTTTCACAAGTTTTCTAGATGAATAAAGAAAAAATATATATCTCCCATCTAAATGAAACCAACCAGATTGTCAAATACGGAGTATTAAATTAGATTTCTTACTTCTTCATAGGCAATTGAGAACATATGTGGCTTGGTGATTAGTAGTCTTTCCTCCTGCTGTCAGAAAGTTCGTCCACAAAATCGTCACCACCATTTTCCAAATGTTTGAAGAGTTCACTTTTGGAAGGATCATAAGCAACTAAGATCCGCACATATTTTTCTGCCTCCGCCTTGCGTCCGACTTCTAATAAAGCACTGTAAAGTAAACTTAACCTCAGCTCATTGATTACCATTATTACTTCATTACTTTAGTTCAAAGTGGTAACGAGCTGCAAAAAGGTTGAATATACATGTGTGTGTGTGTGTGTGTGTGTGTGTGTGTGTGTGTGTGTGTGTGTGTGAAGATATAGGGGTTGACACGTTCTAACAAGAGAAGTCAAAGGAAATTTACTGATTCTCAGTTCATATGAATCAAACAGATTATTGCTCTCTACTGCTTAACCTTGCATCTAGTACGAAAAAATTTATAAGAAAAAAAGGGGGGAAATACCTTGCAAGGAACAGCAAACCATCATAATAGTGGTCTTTGCTTTTTTTATCCTCCGGCTCTTCCAACTGAGCTATTCTTTCTAGGTGCACAATTCCTTCTGCCAATTTCCCCTGTCACAATGAAATGACAAGACACTAATTCATCTTCCATTTTTATATGACAATGTCAAATAAATGTTGACTGGACCAATACAAGATTTTGAGGAAGTTTTGATAAAAGAAGATTTATTACAAGGAAAACATGTGCAGATTATTTTTTGAGATTCACCTGTCGTGCATAGGCAGAACCAGCCCATTGAGATGAAAGGATTAAGAGATCAATATCCTCAACTTCAGTTAGTTGACCCAAGAGTGAAAGCTGTTCATACATAGAGAAGCTAACATGTTAGCAAAAGAGTGAAGGATGTTCAATTTTACAGAAATGAGTTCAAGTTCGATAAAGTATGAGATTTGCGATAGCTAACATAATAGTACTCCCTCCGTCCAAGAATAAATGTCGCACTTTTTCGTATGTTAGTACGAAGTAACTTTGAGGAATAATTTTAGGTGAATTTAATTTATCTTAATAAAAATTCAAAAGTGTTACTGATAGTATTTATATTGGTGTATCAAAATGTAGAATGGTAGTCCTATGGGGTTGTATTAGGGTTTTAGGATGGGAATGAGAGATTTCTAGGTAGGGAGGCGTTACACGAACCACCAAAGATTAATGGAGAAGAAGAGTGAAAGTAATGAACTAGTTAGCTAGGAGAGGGCAAGTATTATGGATGAACTAGAGGGGGAATTCTCTTGTTGTTGCAAATGGGCTAGGCCATCTATATATATGCATTATATTCTTTACTAAGTTCACCCACAATCACTCCTTTAAAGATTAACTAGGCCACGTGTCACGATTGGTCCACGTGGCAATTCCATTACCCAATCCTCCAATCCACTACTCCTAGTGATTCCCGGTTGTTTGAGGTTATCCCACGGAACTTGTCCAATCACGTGGGAAAGCGGTTGAGGTACGCGTGCAAGGCACGTGCTATATACGTGGAATATAGGTATCCTACATTAGTCCCCTTGCGCGGGAAATTCTGCTTTGGGAGTTTCGCGCGCAAATGGTGTTTTAATATATTGTTTCAAGCTATGAGTGACAAGATAACACAACATTAGTGTGTTCAAAATATAGGCGTATGTATTCCATGCCCTAATGGTAGCGAAGTAGGCTCAATTCGCTTTAGGATAGCCTTTTTCCTTTGATAATGAAGATACATTATGGGCCAAGTCGTAGGTTGGCCGTAAACTAATCTCGGTAAAAATGATTAGTGAGGTCAAGGGGGATGCATTGTGGCTCATTATAGACTTTTGAGCTTGATATTTTAAATGGGTGATCCTCTTTGGTTGCCCATCAATATAATTTGTGCAAATACCGAATTGAATATGAAAAAAGAGCATAAAGCGGAAGTTCAAAAGAAATTCCAAATCCTAACGGATAGGCAAAATCTGGTGGCGGAAGGCCTGCAGTTAAATTTGGCCTTGGAGGAGCTATTTAATGCCGAGGCCGACGCTGGAATCCCTCCTGAAAATCAAAAACTCATGGTCTGACAAGTTCTAAAAGCAGAGCCAGTAGAGTTGTAGGGGAAAAAAGGCGAACTATCCTCGTGGACGATGATGACGAGAGGGAGGAAGAAGAGGGGGAAAGTGAGGAAGGAGAATCACAGCCTAGAAAACCTAGAGGCCAATTTAAAGGGAAAGCAGTTGTCAAAACCGGTGATAAAATTACAAAAACAACGAAAAGGGCTAAAACGGGGGACATGATGGATCAAAAGTTCCAAAGAATGATCGCGGAGTTATGGGAGTCCAAGCAAAACGTAACAAAGTGTGTTGGACCAATGGACGCTTTCGCATCATGGATCAATGATTCCCCAATCCAAAGAGGAAAGGTACCCACGCTGGACGCGTATGATGGCTCATCTAATTCAAAAAGCCATGTTGGGCGATTTGAAGGGCAGATGGCTCTGTTTTCAACAGATCAGGCCGTAAAGTGCAAAGCTCTTGCCTCCACTTTTAAAGGGAAGGCGTTGGGATGGTTATTGGCCCATAAACCGCGCTCTATCTGCAGCTATGAGCAATTGCGGACTTCATTCTTGAACTCGTTCGCGGGCGCTAGGGAGGCCGCAAGGCCAAAATCGGACATGTGCGGCGTTAAGCAATATCCCGGGGAGAACACGAAAGCATACATCACTCGGTTCCGAAAAATGACCGAGCAGATTGTGGACTTAACAAAGAACGACATCGAACTATGCTTCTTAGGGGGATTAACATCCCACACTTTGAGGCAGGAGTTTGCTTGCCGAAAACCTGAGGGGACAGAGGAGATGTATAACATGGCCATCGCTATGGCCGGAGTAGAACCCGCATTCATGGCTGACGCCCGCAGGAGCGTAAGGGATAGGATCGAGCCCGCTCATGATTCCCGTCACCACTCAGGCTATACGGGGAGCAACGGTGGCCGAGGTAGAGGCAGACCAAGGGGCATGCCCAATTTAAAAGAGGCGATGACAGTGTTTTCACTCCTTTGATCGCACCGAGAGCTGAGATTTTGCGGGCAGAAGCCTTACCTCCCCCACCTCCACTGGAGAGGAAGCCTTACGAGGCAAACAAAAAGAAATTGTGTGGATACCATGAAAGCCACGGACATACCACGGATGACTGTTTCCAGTTAAAGAAAATAATATAACAAAAGGTAGAGGCCGGGGAATTGAAAAAATGGATCACGGGATCCGGCGATAAATGGGAGGCCTCACGGGGAAATGTCCAATACATCCGCCCTAATGATGCAGACGGGGAAGGACGCTATGACATCCAATATATCGGGGAGGAAGCCCCAAGCAACACCCAGCTGTCTAATCAGATCAAACAGTTGGAGAAAGTATTCCTGATTCCTGCGTACCCGCCCGAGCAGGAAGAATTGATTGGGTTCAAGAGGAGCGAGCTGGCCTCCACGCTCTTTCATTCCACCCAACCCTTAACGATCAAAATGTCCATTGGACGGGCGGACATCAGCAGAGTATTGATTGACACGGGGGCCTCACGAGATATCCTTTATTTCAACTGTTTGGAAGAGATGGGAATGTCCGAGGCACACCTTACCCCGTACGCTGGTCTGCTGGAAGGGTTCACAAATCACACGGTCAATGTCAAGGGAACAATAGATTTCGATGTAACTATTGGGGTAAAGCCATTTGAAAAAACTGCTCGGATAAATTTTATGGTGATCGCTTTGAAATCCCAGTACAATGCAATACTTGGAGTGACCGCACAAGCTGCACTGGGAGTCGTGGCTTCAATCCCGCACCAGAAAGTCAAATTCAGTACACCCGCGGGGATAGCATGTATTGAGAACAAGCCCGAGTTATTTTTAAAAATCATTGAAAAGAAAAGAAGAGAGAAGGTGGGGATAAACAGACGAGGGGCTCAAAGAGAGGAGAAAAGGGCGAAATTAAATGGAAAGGAGATCCAGGATACTGCTATGATAGGGACACTATCATTTCACTCCACCCGGGCAGAATTCCAGCAGAGCAGGAGAGCCCGCCGAAGGGCAGCCGAGGCCGAGCAAATAGAGATCGTGATCGACTCGCTGCATGACCGGGAGATAACAGACATCCGCCCTAATGATGCTCTAGAGGATGTGGTTATAAATCCAGCGTACCCCGAGCAGACGATAAAGGTCGGGCTGGAGATCCCCGCGGAGGAAAGGAAAATTTTGATAGAGCTGCTGAGAAAAAGCCTGGACGTGTTCGCCTGGACCGTAGAAGATATGAAGGGGATAAGTAGGGAAGTGATCAAGCATGAATTGAACATCGACCCCGGAGATTCTAGAGGGGTGGTCCGGTCAGACCCCTTATAAGACCCGGTCGGACCACTGCTCTGGATTTTCAGATTTTTCACCTTCGAATTTTAACAGGGTTTTAACCTATTTCTCCTAAAGTGTTTAGGTTTAATAAGTATAAATACCCCTCTCTTAACCCTAATCAATATGGATTGATATTGTATTATTATTGGTAGCTTTCATGTGTTTGAGAAACACATTTTTGAGTTTAGATTATGAATCAAAAGCTCAAGAACACCAATAAATTCATATATCATTTTGATAGAAAGTGTTTCTATTGGATCTAACAGTCCGGATCTAGAATTGTTCTAGACATTCGTTCGCGTGTGGATACACATAGAGGATGCTTGCTTAAGCATCTCAAGTTTGTATTCCTGAAATCGTGATTCGAAGAACGTGGAGAAGATCAAATCATAAAGCTTAAAGACTTGAAGATTTGAAGATCCGAAAATTTTAAACGCACAACAACGGTTAGTATTCTAAATTCATCTTCCTATTAATTTAATCATCATGAATGGATCCATGGGCTCTAGGGTTTTGTTGATTTTCTGTTGCCGTTTCCGCTGCGGATGACCCTCAAAACCTAACAGTGGTATCAAAGCCCCGTTCATGTATGGTTATTTTTATATTATCATGTTAAATATATGATTTGATTATATGATTTAGCATGATGTGAATTTAGAATAAGGGATTTATGTGAATTGTTTGGTGAAACAATTATATATATGATATAGTATGATTATGAACAAGGTTTTCAAGATGCATGATTAATATGATTAATCTAGTTATCGCATCATCAGTCTCTTTAATATGATTATTGAATTGATGATTCTTGATCTTGAAGAACAAATTGTTTGTTCTTAGCGTTTGATGTTTATGATAATTTGATTATCATAAATAGTTGAATCCTAAAAAGATCAAGATTTGATAAAATTGCGTTCGTGCAGTTTGCGTGCAATACACGTTTTCGTGCAGAATTTTTCTCCAGATTTTTCGTGCAGATTACGTGCATCGCACGTGCAGTCCAGAATTTCCGTGTAGAATTTCATGCAGTTTGCGTGCAATGCACGAATTAGTGCATATATTTCGTGCAGTTCGCGTGCAGTGCAGATTTCTGAATTCGTTTTTTTCAGACTTGGAGGTGCATTGTTGAATATGTATTGTTCATGGAATTGGATTCTATGAAGTAATGTGTTCTTAATAGAGTTGGATTCTATGAAAGAATGCATTATTCAATACATATTATACTTAGAGTAGGACTATATGAAAATCTAAAATTCATAATTATATTCACATAGTATCCGTTCATTAATTAATTGGATTAATTATACATTTGTTATGCGCATTGCTATATGAAATAACCTTCTTGAAAAAATTTAAGTCATGTGCCAATCCATTAGTAAAACACTTGTGAGTACACCGGGTAGTTTTATACGGGATCTAACCATCGCGAGGCGCATTAATTCTATCTGTATATGAGCAAGATGAGTGAATGAGAGTTTCCTATGCGTTTAACGTGGTTTGACTTAAGTAGGCTATCAAAAGAGTTTCGGGCCTAAGGCACAAGATGAGATTAAAACATGTTTGACATAAGATGTCTAACAATCTCATAAAAGGATCTAAGAGTCACATATGATGTGATTGATAACGAGTTATCTACCTAAATAGTTTGAATTTTGAGCAGCTTGCCATCACGGTGTCAAAATTCAAATGAAATATGGATCTTAGCCCACATAAATTATATTATACAATTGTTGTATATGAAGGTTATATAATTTAGTGGGAGTATTTAGGAAATACAAAATTTATCTCTTAAATGATTGGTATGAAATATAGGCGAATATTTAGTTGCATATTTGTGTAGAATGTTATCTTAAACTTTAATTATGTTTGTTACTGCGATCTTTTCTTTAAAAGGACAAAGTTAAAAGAGAATGAAATTAATTTCTTTGATATGATCATGAGCTTAAGAATTGTTCTAAAGCAAGAACGGAAATTATACATTCTTAATAATCCTAAGTAACCTAAATTGCAATATTAATTTGATTAATATGTTCCGTAGGATCATCAAAATTTAATTTGATTAACTTGTTAATGATCTTAGATTCATGAATAAATTGTTTATTCTTGGTTTTGATGATGATGATGATTTGATCACCGTGAACACCAAATCCTGATTGAATCAAGGAAAGCAATTTTAAGGTAAAATTTGGCAACTGAAAATCTGTTTTTCCGTGGTGCACGGCCGAGCGGGTCCTAAGACTCGGCCGAGCAGATGATGTTCAAAATTTGAATCTGTGATTGAATCTAGTTTCAGATGGCTGGTTTTTGAAACCGTGTTTCCTGAAAAGTGATGTCAATTCAGAATTCATAAAACTAAATCGGAATCCTGAATTGTTCTGACTTCATCTCTACGAGAAATCGTTGACATGGGAAGAGTCAAAATATGCAAGATACCTTATGATAATAACAAAGGGTAATCTTCTAAACATAATGATTTTCCACATGCTGTTATGATGGTCATAAACTAAGCTCAATGGGTATTGGATACACGTTGATTGGGCCTAGTGCAAGTGGGAGATTGTTGGAGATTATGCCCTAGGCCCTTGAGAAAGGCCTTACTTTATATCATGTTCTCATTTAGAGATAACAAAGATTATTATATGTTTTGCATGTTTACTATAATGATCACCGTCCCTAGTTTGTCTTTAAACTAGTATAAGGGTTGATAGATAATCATGAGATGATTATGTGTATGAGATACATATCAAACTTATAGGTATAAGTTGAGAAACATATATTGGACATGACCCACCTATGAGATTTAATTCATGGTCAAATGTCATAATTAAATCTCATATAGTTACTATCATTGATATCCTTAGACCTGAGATTATCATCGTCTTCCACATGATGAACATTATGTTTGATGTATTCTAACATTATCTTTAACCGGGTAATCATAAGGGGTACGATTGGCATGATGGGATTCTTGTAGGGAAGAATGATAAGTCAAAATGAGATTTGTCCCTCCTCAAGAGAGATATCTGCTTTAGGCCACTCGAAGAGTGAGATTGATGAAATTCCTTAAAACCGATTTTATCCCTTTTCTGAAATTTCAATTTTAGCCTTTTCTTGATTCGTTCTTTTGTGTGTGACCCCATAGGATTATATTAAGTTAGCAATGAGTCCGACCAAGGTCAAACTCATAAATCATGAGCGGCCTCTAGCAAGCCATCATGACTACCCAATTAATATAACTTAACGAAGTTCGTTTATCCTCATGAACATAACATGATCCTTTTGTCACGCGATATCATATTAAACATAAGCCACGGTCTAAGTCAACTTAAGTGTCCAATTCTTTCTCGGTCCCGAGTAGATTGATATGAGCAAATGACAATGAACACATCAATTCATTTGGGCATGGCCATGCACTATCATCAATCTTACTCTCGAGTGGCCAAGCAGGTATCTCTCTTGAGATAAGAGGGACAACATCCCATCTTGACTTATCATTCTTCCCTACAAGAATCCGATTGTGCCAATCGTAGCCATTATAACTACCTGGTTAAGGGTAGCGTTTGATTACATCAAACACAACGTTCATCATGTGGAAGAAGTTGATAATCTCAGGTCTAAGGATTCCAATGATATAAATAAATGAGATTTAATTATGACAATTGACCATGACATAAATCTCATAGTGGGTCATGTCCAGTACTTGTTCACCAACAAGTACCCATAAGTTTAATTTGTTTCACATACACATGATCATCACATGATCATCAATTAAACTTATACTAATTCTTCATAAGTACTAGGGACGGGGATTATTATAAGAAACATGAAAAACATATAATAATAATCCAAGTTGTTATCTCTATAACAAATGAGAACATGACATAACATAAGTCCTTTCTCAATGGCCTATGGCATAATCTCCAACAATTATGACCTATACAATTAACCCACATATACATGTCTAGCCCCTCAAAAATTCCAACAAACTCCCACTTGGACTAACAAATGTGCATATTTATAATACCTTAAGTAATCGTACATTACTTCATAACCTTAGTAGCATAAGCTTTACTTTGTGTATCATCTTAAACCAATCCAGTTTATTAGTCGTCTTAATATAAGGATCATAGAGGTTTTCGTCACCGTCACCGTAACTAGACCTCTAAGTCGCATTAACTATAATGTATGAGCAAACTCCCACTAAACCTAGATATAGTTTAACTTTAAAGCAACTGTTAGTGATTATTCCCTAGCCCTTTGTGATAGACCTTTATGTATTGTCATTTTCATGTATAATAGAGATTGATTGTTTTCCAGACCGTACCTCAAGAGGTATCTTCCCTCCATTTCGAGTTGTTGGTGACTAGTTTACCATGTCAACTACATAGTTTAGAGCCTCAACCCAAAATGCCTTACTCAAACCTGCATGGAATAACATGAAACAGAGCTTTTGCACCAAGGTCTGATTAATTCGTTCTGCAACACCATTTTGTTATGGCATGCCAGGACAAAACGTGTAGTATCTTAATATGCCCTCGTCTCGACACACTTCCAAAAATGGGTCGTACTTGTACTCACCATCATTATTCATTTTTCATCCACGATAAACTCTAAGAAAATCATGCTTGTGCTTTATGGGGTACATCTAAACTCTTTTTTAGTAAACATCAATATTGGTGATGAACAACCTTTTACCTCTCAACAAAAAAAAATCTCTCTATTTTCCTAAAAAAAAAATATAACTAGTTTTCTATACCCTACACTATCACATGTTTTGAGTCGAATTATTTGTTTTGTTTATGAGGGTTGTTTATATCGGTATTTTGAGTCAATTCTGTGAGGTAATTGGTCTCAGTATGGTCTTTTATCCTTGGGCTTGTGAGGAGACCAAGTTCCGTCTTATTTGGGGTAGGTGTTTGGGGATTGGAGTTGGCTTGCCTGCTCTGTTTTAACTCTCCAAGTCCCGCATCAATAGTATCCCAAGACAGCATTGTTGGGTTTTGAGCAATCATGCGCAGCGGAAACAAACATATGAATATGTCAAAACCCATGGGCCCATGGATCCGTTCAAGATTATTAAATTAATACTCAATGAATTTAGATTACTAACCTTGATGCTTTAAAATTCCGGATCTTCGAATATTCAAACTTGCGTTTGAATCTTCATCCTTGCGTTCTTCGAATCACGATCTCAGGAACATGCTTTCGATCATAGGAATGCGAACTTGAAGATGCTAAAGCAAACACCCTCTATCGGTATCCACACATCGAATCGGACTCAAGAACACCTTCTTGATATGACTGCTAGATCTAGGCTTGAAGAACTTGAAGAAACGATTTCTTCCTTAGAATTAATTTGCCTCATAAGATTATTGAATTTTCATGATTCCAAATCATAAAAGAGTTTTGATTTCCAAAATCAAGGTCATTGCTTATCAAACCCGGATGCCTCTTTATATAGTGAATAGGGACTTAATTCTGGTAGGTTTTGGACTGCTTTTTGTACAAGAAAAGACAAACTGCCAAAATTAATGTCGGCGGTGAAAGTGGCCGCGTGGCCATCTTTTATTCCCCTAGGCAAATGTGGCCGCGTGGCCACTTTTCTCTCTAAGAGAAAAAGTGGCCGTGTGGCCATGATTTCCCATGTACTTTTTCTTCAGCCTTTTATCCGATTCTGCGTGTGTGACCCCATAGGATTATATTATGTTGGCAATGAGATCAAAACCATTTTGTTCTCATAAATCATGAGCGGACTCTAGCAAGCCATCATGACTACCCAAATAATATAACTTGTCAAAGTTCGTGAATCCTTTTATAGTTACACATATATTTATATATCACAATCCCTTTGTCACACGATATCTTTTATTGGACATAAGTCATGGTCCATGTCAACTTATCTTGACCAATGCTTTCTCGATCCTGAGTAGATTGATATGAGCAAATGACATTGATCTCATCAATTCATTTGAGTGTGTTGGTCGGGAGTGAAGGGAGTTTTTTGAGTTTTGAGAGCTTTTGAAGTTTCAATGCGATCTCTTAGGTCTGCCTCTCTCCTTGCCTTTTGAGAGGGAGTATAAGAATTGCCGCTAAGCATCTTATCTCCCAATCTGGCGAAGACTGATCCCTGAGGCGCTTGTTTCGAAGGGCTAGCGTTCGGATTCAAAATTTCTTTCCCAGTCATTGCGAAAATCTAGTATGTTAAAGGTCAACAGAGAGAATCGAGTACACTTTAAGGACCGTAAAAACAGAGGAATTATATTGGATGGTTGAAGCTTAAGATGAAACAGACAAAGCTTGAACCGATAACTTGCAATAGAGAATTTGAGTCGAACTAGACTGGAAAAGCGAATAGAATAAGAAGATTGCCTTAGGAAGATTTTCGTTTCCCGGTAATGGAACCACTGATGACGCCCTAAGAATTTTGGGTCACGGAGATAGAACTCCAGTTTGATTGTCTCATGTTCCTGATCACAACACAAACAAGAACACTGTTGGACGTGCTGTATTTGTCTTTTTAGTGCAGATGCTAGTTCACGGCATTTAGATAGGTAACGGAGAATCTCAAAGTGAGTGCGGAACCCGATTGTCCGAGGGATACATGAGATCATCCCGCATTAGTTCCCACTCGTAGTAAAGTTGTAGAGCCACATCCCTACAAATTTGCGGGAATAGAACATGCGTAATGAGTAGATGAGGTCATCCCCTATTAGTCTCCCATCTATTTTGCGGGAATGATAAGCAGGTGGATGTGGATGTGGATGTGCAAGATGAACTTGCGGAACGAGCAAATGAAGTCGTCTCATATTAGTCCCTCAACATTATTGAAGTTTATATTCTTCCCGTTGATTTTGCGGAAAAGATAAGCAGGGTGTAGGTGTAGGATGAACTCGCGGAATGAGCAAATGAAGTCATCCCATATTAGTCCCCCACTATTGTTAATGTTGCGGATGTTTCCCATTGATTTTGTGGGAACAATCTCACATTGATATATGACTGCGTAAAGTCTTATGTTAATCCAATTTCGGAACATAACTCAGTTGCGAGTTTTAGTCATCGTTGGAAGACTTTCAATATGTAGAAAGTATTTATTCATTGTGAAGTGTTTGTACGTCATCATAACCGAAGATAGATTATTTGAGAAACTTTTTTAGGAGGCCTCGTCTAAAATGATTTGAGAACGTTATAAGGCGTATCAAGTTGATCACGAAAATAATATGCAAATTGGACATGCTGCTGCTCGAGATGAAGAACAACCACACTCTGATGGCGTGCTGCCTGTATTCGCAATGAGGAGCATGTCGCAAGCTAAGATAGCGGTTTTATTTTGTTTGCAAATTCAAAATGCGAATTAATTAAGTTCGCAAATTTAAAAGCGGGTTGATTGAGTCCGCAAATTAAGAATGTGGATTAAGCTTATCATAACATTGCTATGGAACCTGAGCACATTGTCAAGAATGAAAAACATGTCGCAGATATGGATGGCAGATTTGGATGATCATGCATTAAGTAAGTCACGATACCGTCATAAGTGTGGATATAGGTGATCGCGACACTAAACAAGTAACAAATTAAGTCACGTTTTGTCGTTAGTGCAGATATGGATGATCGCGACACGAAGTTAGAGTTGGTGCATGGATCCCAATTTGTATAGCAGCTTCTTATTGATTACTGCGAAAAGTAAAAGTATGGTGGATGAACATGTTGAGCTAGTAAATGAAACTATCCCATATTAGTTCCCCGTATTTGTAATTACGGATGCCTCGCTAATTTTTTTTAAAGAAATGTTTGACACTTTTGTGTGCTATTAAAATTGTGCATTTATTTACTTTTAAACTTGTGCAATTTATTTGCATCTTTGGTGTAAAATTTATGCACTTGCGATTTACGCATTTTGGATGTGTAACTTATACACTTGTGCAGTTATGCACTTTTGCGATTCACGCATGTTTGAGATCTATTATGAGGCATCCCGACCTTAAAATGATTTTGAGATCAATTGTGAGGCGTCTCGACCTTAAAATGGCTTTTTGAGATCTATCATGAGGCTTCTCCACCTTAAAATGGTTTTCTGAGATCTATTATGAGGTGTCTCGACCTTAAAATGGTTTTGGAGATCTATGGGATCATCGCATGCGCTGACGGCTACACTAATTTATCCACAAACAGTGGGATTGTTGCGTGCACCGATGGCTCCACAAACATATCCGCAAATGATGGGATCATTGCGCACTGATGGCTCCACAAATAGTGGGATCGTAGCGTGCACTGACAGCTCCGCATACGTATCCGTAAATAATAGGATCGTTGTACACACTAATGGCTCCACAAACATATCCGCATGTGATGGCATTATTGCGGGATTAATGCGGGCTCTATTGGCTACTCAGATGTATCCGCAAACGATGGTATTATTGCAGGACGAGACAAGTCTATCATAGAGCATGTTATCTGCTCAAATAATTGTGCAACTACACGGTCCTGTTAAAGCGTATTATCGGGTTGGATAGTTAAATAGAGCGGATGAAACAAGTCTATCAAAGAGAATGTTGTATGCGTCGAATGAATCTGCAACTGACGTGGTCTCTTAGGAGCGCACTATCAAGTTGGATGATATGATTATTGCGAGACAGAGCAAGCCTATCAAATAGATTGTTGTCCGGGTGGGTGAGTATATATCTGATGTGGACCCTTGGTTGGCTCCACAAACGTATCCGCGATAATGGGATCATTGCGTGCACTGATGGCTCCGCAGACGTATCCGCAAATGGAGGGATCGTTGCGCGCACTGATGGCTCCACAAACGTATCCGCAAATAATGGGATCGTTGCGCATACTGATGGCTCCGCAAATATATCCGCGAATAGTGGGATCGTTGCGCGCACTGATGGCTCCCCACAAACGTATCCGCTAATAGTGGGATCGCACGTGCACTGATGGCAACGTAGACGTATCCGCAAATGGAGGGATCGTTGTGCGCACTGATGGCTCCACAAGCGTATCCGCAAATAGTGGGATCGCACGTGCACTGACGGCTACGCAGACGTATCCGCAAATGGAGGGATCGTTGCACGCACTGATGGCTCCACAAACTTATCCGCAAATAATGTAGGGATGTCCAACGCCGGTTCCGGTTCCGGTTCGCCATTTATGTGAACCTTAACCGGCCCTTGGTTACACCGGTTCCGGTTACCCCGGTTCCGGTTAACTCGCCGGTTCGCTCTGGTTCCGGGCTTCTCCGGTCCGGTTCCGGTCCGGTTTTCCGGTTCCGGGCCGGTTTGGTCATCCCTAAAATAATGGGATCGTTACGCACATTGATGGCTCCGCAAACATATCCGCGAATAGTGGGATCGTTGGGCGCACTGATGGCTCCACAAACGTATCCGCAAATAGTGGGATTGCCGAGTGAGCTTATGGCTACATAGACGTATCCGCAAATGATGGGATCGCTGCGCACACTGATGGCTCCACAAACGTATCCGCAAATAAATGTGTCACTTTGGTCGCAACATTGTTGTTGGACATGTAAACACGCTTGTAGTCATAAGACAATTGTGCCATGTGTATTGCATTGCTAGAATTCTTTAAACAAATTATAGTTCCTCTACGGGAGATATGATAGTCTCTCTGCGGAAGGTAATATAGTCTCTCTGCGGGAGATGAGATAGTTCCTCTGCGGGAAATGAGATTGTTCCTTTGCGGGCGTTGTAATTGTCAATTCCTCTGCGGGAAATGAGATTGTTCCCTTGCGGGAGTTGTGTCAGTTCCTCTGCGGGAGACAAGACCGTCCCTCTGCGGAACACAAGATCGTCCCTCTGCGGGAGATGAAATTGTCCAAGACTGTCCCTCTGCGGGAGATAACATACACCCTTTGCGGGAGATGAAATTGTCCCTCTGCGGGAGTCAATTAGTGCCTGAAATATGTGAAACACAAATATCCGCGAACCAAGTATAAAATATTCTTATTTCCGAGGGCTTATTTTGAACATTTGAAGAAACATAATTGCGCATATGACGACGTAAATTGCTAATCATGGACTAGTATTGTCATGCTTATGTGGAAGCAAATAAACAAAGATGTATAAGCAAATGCATAAGTAACTATGGTTTATCTAAATTTATAGAGTGATATATTCATGGCATGTTCAAATAGATTTTCATAGCATGTTTTTGATAAGCAAGCAAGTATACTTGGCACATGGCATTTAGCTTGTTAAAGAGCACTTTCCATAATGAAGAAAGTCATAATAAACTATGCTTGAAATAATAATCATAGTCTAACGCAATTCTATTTGAGTCACATCTTCCTTAAGGTTCAAACCTTGATTGTGTGGTGGATTATTCTTAGTTCCACAAGTATACTCACTAGTAGCGGGTCGCTAATAAACAATAAAGTGAGCATGTGGTGCGTACACCAAGTTTGTGCTATCCATTTATTAAGCAATAGTAATATCTAAAGAGTGATTTTCAATTACACAAGTAAAAGGCGTACTTAGGGTAATGATGTATAAGTAGAGGATGTCAAGTATGTATCCCTATTGCCCCCCACTCCTTATTCTCGTTGCTTGTCTCGAGGATGAGGAGTATTATTCTTTTGTGATTTTGATTTGATTTTTTTTTGTATAACCTTTTTGTTAGCAATGTACTATTAAGGTCCTTATGAAATAAAGAAGATAAATCAAGTTGTGTCATGGAATATGCATAAGTAAGCACCAGTGGTTTATCTAAGTTGATAGAGTAGCAGCATCAATCGTGCATTCACACTTAGACTCTATGAAGTATTCTTCCCAATTTTCACAAATATGCAAGGTAGCACCAGGTTGCTAATAACTAACAAATTGAGCATGTAGTTTTCCACACATTACAAATATGCAAGAAATGTGGTGTGTGCACAATATGTCGTGCTATTTTAATCCATTTATCATGAAACAGTAACATTTAAAGCATAGCCTTCGATTTGCATTAGTAAAGGGCATAATGGAAAAATGTCATATAAATACAGGGATATTTATTATTCATCCTTATTACCTCCCACTCCGTATTCTCGATGTTGGCCTCGAGGATGAGGAGTATTATTCATTTGCAATATTGTTTTTATAATTTTATTCAAGTTGTTATATAACCTTTTTATCTCAACGAAGGTGTTAATAAGGTATTCAAGAAATAAAGGGGTAGTCATTTGCACTTTAAATATTTACTCCTATCAAAAGCAATTCATGCGTAGGCCATGTATTTTACGCGAATATGAAGGTAGGTCACGATGTAAATCATGTCACCAATCATGTAATGTAAGCAATTACCAATATTCATATAATAATAATAAGTATAGGTAATTCTAGATAATTCATGCATACTAAAGAGTAGTGGTAAACTAGTTCTTAATCCATTTATACTTGTTATGTTAATGCATTTTGCGAGAATAAAGTGCATGGCATGTATAGCACATATCCTGATCATTATAAGCAATTAAACATGCTTGGGAGTGCACTTCTAAAGTAATACAATATAACGAAGGCACATAGTCATAGTTATAAAGTTTAAGCATGCAATTACGTTAAAAAGATAACTGAATTAGCATGCAAAATTGCCATTTTTTTTCTTTTTAACATTTTAATCATGCAATAGATATGAAAAATCATGATCATGCGATGTAAATTTGCAAAAAACGGAGTGCGTAAATGGAAAGAGCACACCTGAAAATGGGGGAGACCGACTAACGGAATCTGAGATTTAACGGCTTCAATACTTGACGGAGATAATGGCCGTTAATTGAGAGGTTTCGATTTTAACGAGGTTGAAGGATCCTGAACAAGTGCTAACAGAAAAGCCCGTCCCACTTATCGCAATCTGAATGTGATCTGGCAGCCTTTTTGATGGGGATCTAATGAAATTTGACAGAATTCGTTAAATATTTAACGACTGCCTTTAAACAAAAGGATTTCCAGGGGGCTTTGTGAACTCTGACTGGCGTTGAAGGACCAACACTGATATTTAGGAAAATCCCCAAACAAACGCGTCAGACCTACTCCCAGATACTTTTAGCGCGTGTAACGCGTATACTGCGCGTTAGATCTACTCGCAGGGGATAGATATTTTCCACAAACGCGTGAGACGAGCGCAGAAGATGGGGGATCTGCCGGTAACAGGTAGGCCTAACCGACGATAAGAACGACGACGACGGCGATGGACTGAGGCGGATAACGGCGAACGGACGGCGATGGCCAGCGAGTCGAAAAGGTTACCGCAACTCTAGGCGGTTTCCGGTGGCTCTCGGCGGCTTAAATGAGGTCCGATGGCAGCGATTAAGGTGCCATTCTCTTCGTCTGGTCCAGGCGCATCACTCTTGTTCGATTTTCCGGAGTTACGCTAGAAAATGGTGACGGTGAATGGTCGCCGACTTTGACGGAGGCTAGAGGCGGCGCTCCAGAAGGGTGATGATGACGATTTTGGTGGCGACGGCTTCATCTTCTCGAGGGGAGTCCAGATCTGGTGTCCCTTTGGTGTTCCCGTTGTCGGAGCTGTGACCTGAGATTATTGATGTCGCCGGAAAACAAGGAGAAAGCTGAAAGAGCTACGGCTTTTTGCTCCTTTCTTTTTAAGGTTTGTTTATATCGTTCCTCTGTTCTCTTTGCTGTGAATGTCTCATTTTAGTAGTAAGATAATACCACTGCAGCAGCCATGGCAGCCGGATAACAGTGGCGGAGTGTGAAATCTCTGGTGAATAATCATGAATACCTCCCCAGCGGAGTCGCCAAATGTAGAATGGTAGTCCTATGGGGTTGTATTAGGGTTTTAGGATGGGAATGAGAGATTTCTAGGTAGGGAGGCGTTACACGAACCACCAAAGATTAATGGAGAACAGGAGTGAAAGTAATGAACTAGTTAGCTAGGAGAGGGCAAGTATTATGGATGAACTAGAGGGGGAATTCTCTTGTTGTTGTTGCAAATGGGCTAGGCCATCTATATATATGCATTATTCCCTTTAATAAGTTCACCCACAATCACTCCTTTAAAGCTTAACTAGGACACGTGTCACGATTGGTCCACGTGGCAATTCCATTACCCAATCATCCAATCCACTACTCCTAGTGATTCCCGGTTGTTTGAGGTTATCCCACGGAACTTGTCCAATCACGTGGGAAAGCGGTTGAGGTACACGTGCAAGGCACGTGCTATATACGTGGAATATAGGTATCCTACACAATATAATTTTATTAGGATAATTAAATTAACCTAAAATTATTGCTCAAACTTTTTTCCTACTACAGTACAAAAAAGTGCGACATTATTCTGGGACAAAGGTAGTACCTTGATAATAGCAGACTCCAAGTGTTCAATAGCCTCAACTAGCATTCCTTTTTGTAGAAGTGTCTGACCCAAAAGAACTAGCGCTCTAATGTACTCAGGATCCTTGTCAAGTGCTATTCTGTAACAAGGTACTCATTATGAAGCACAACTACTAAAGGCAGAGACGATTACCTTTGGAGATACGAACTACTCCCTCCGTCCCATAACAATGTGAACAAAATGAGGTGTGCGCGGGAATTAAGGGGAGAATAGTAGGGGGTAGTTGTTGTGAGTGTAAAAACTGAAGAGAGAGAAAGTGGGGTAAGGAATAGTAGTAGATAGTTGTTGTGTTTATGACAAGTGAGTCCCATTAAATAAAGTAATATATAAAAATTTCCATTGAAGGAAAGTGTGACTTATCAATGAGACACCAAAAAAAGGGAAATTTGTGCACATTGTTATGGGACGTAGGGAGTATACCTTAGCATTGTAATGGCTCCATCTTTCTGCCCACTGGCTAAGAGTTGGACTGAAAGCTGTTAATTAACCCAGGCAAGGAGAAGGGGGATAATAAGAGAGAAGTCAATATGGTAGCAAACTGAAATTCATGAAATACGTGGGATTAAATAAGATTGCCACCTACATTGAACAGTTCAATAGGGGATAGGTCATTAGCAATAATTGTACGCTTCTGTTCTGGTGGTTTAGACACCATCATCTCAGATGCAACCATTTTTAGGTCATCTACATCTTCTACTGCAACTACCTTGTCGGGTACCCCTAACTTTTCACGAACATACGGATTTTTGAGAGCTAATTGCTGCCAAGTTGAATAAATATGAAGAGATTAACATCCGTTTTTGATATTAAACTACTACAAGCTAGCCCTCCATCTCAAAATGAATGTCTAATTTAAAACATGATCAAGAGAAAAAATTGACATTCACTTTGGGACGGATGTAGTACTAAATATGTTGTGTCATAACTTCAAAGTTTCAAGATGATCGTAGTCTATAAGGTCACCTGATGTCAGTCTAAGACAACAAAACTCCAAGAAGTATATTAGGCACTGGTTGCCAACGATAAAAAGAGCATTGTCCCACTAGAGCTTGATTAAGGTACCATTAGCATAATTGGAAAGTCTCGAAGACCCATACAGGTATGCAGAAAAATAGATTGGCAATAAATCGATATGCATGTAAGGCATATTCATAAATGTATGGATGTTTATAATTTCAGGAATTCCAGTGGCAAGTTGATCTTCAATTTTTGTGTTCCTTGGGTTAACATAATAACTTTTTCAGTCTTACATCTGGTCTGAGAGGATTTTGAAACTGGTTTACAGAATTTACTTGTTGACTTAATTTTTGTTAGATATCGTCTTGTTCAAATCTCACACGCCCACCTCAGGTCTCGAGTGTCGCCTAAGTCTCGCCTTTCGCACATTTAATATACAGACGGTCACACCCTTCCTCTTGGCATAAAAGCGAAGTTTCTTACTTTGAGGGTTTCACTTTTTGGCAAGTGAGCATTTAACACCCTCTTGTGATCGTTACACAAAAGTACAGTTTCTTACAATAGATTGTTTCACTTGTGACTAACCATCCACCAATGAATTCCCCTCCATATGGAATTCAGCAATTACCCGAAAATATGAAGAGTAATGGATCTATAAAGCGCAATTTCTTATATAGAGGATGGACGATTAATTTTCATAAGGTGTAATGATTTTGATGTGGGATTTATTAAAAAGGTAGAAAGATCTACCTGAATGAGAGTTAGTGAACTATTTGAAGCCCAATACACCAAGCTACCCTGCAAGAAAAATCTCAAATATGTAAGACGTGAGACTTGAAAAACACCATGTTGTTGCGAGGAACAATGAGGAAAACGAGAGCAACCACCAAAGAATATATGCAAGTCATGGAAGAGTTTCACCGAATTGGAACGTGAAGACCGCAAAATAGTTGTTTTTCCTGACAAAAGATGATATTGACGTAGCATGTTTGAATTTTAGCTATTACAAAACCAAGTGTTACCATGTTATCCAACAATGTTCGAGTCTTTAGACCTCAAGATACAACAAGATACGTTCGACAATCATGAAGATCAACATTTCAACAAAGCCTTCTTTGCTTTCATGCAAATGAGGTGGTGATAAGAATCATTGGTCCATAAGTTTATCTGAAGGTGCATCCAAAGAGATTAAAGCAGACCAAATCCCCTAGTGTATTTTGCAAAATTTGTGTGTGAAGTGCAAGATTTCAGCCTAGACTCATGGTCACTTATTTATCCAATGTACTAGAGCGCTCGTTATCTTTGGAATTGATACTTTGAGGATATTGTGTAAAAATAGTCAGTCAAAATAATTACTCCCTCCGTCCCAAAACACCTTGCACCATTTTAAAGATGCGCGGGAATTAAGGAAGGAGTATATAAATTCAAAAGTATTATGAGTGGGAAAGAGGTTGTGAGTGGGAAAGAGGTTGTGAGTAGGATAAGTTGAGTGGGATTTACAAGTGGGGTCCAAAATTAATTGTGTGAGTATGACAAGTGGGGTAGGGAGAATAGAAAAATAATAAAATTTGAACATTTTAAGAAAGGAGACTTACCAATGGGACACTCAAAAAGGAAATTAGTGCAAGGTGTTTTGGGACGGATGGAGTAATTAATTTGAATGAAATTTGATCTTATCATCGTTAAAAATATAAAAAGAAAGGATTCCAAGTTTTCATCTTATCTTAAACTTGGAGTTGGGACTCGGAATGAACCTTTCTCGGTGGAGCCGTGGAGGAAAGGAATACCGATGGATTCCTATGGAGCATTCAGGAACAAGCTCCCGCACTTAATAAAGAGGCTTAAATCGGTTCGAATCCGAAGAAGGGATATTTTTCGATATGCCGCTTTAAGAAATGTTGGGTGTGACTTGGCTCGTTTACGTGTTTTCTACAAATTCATTTCCGAGGTTTTGTGAGAGGCACAAATGTGGTACAATTATGGGAATGTGGGCATCAGCTATTATTTAGTGTTTACGGACAGAATTAAAATACAGGATTTCCAGAAATCAAAAGCTTCCTAATAATCTTATGTGAGATTGGTTTCTTTAGTTTCTTTTTGGGCGTCGGCTAATGGTGCCTTTCAGGGGTTGTCTATTACGGTTTTGAAGCGAGGTTGGTTTGCTGGAATTGTGTAGTTCTCTTTTGTTGATGTTGCTTTTTCACTTTTTGTGTGTATTTTGATGGCTCGTCGTTCATCTGATTGTACATTTATCATTCTCTAACATAAATACTTTTCTATTAAAAAAAAAAAAAAAAACTTACAAATCTCACCTCTAGTAACAAGAAAAAGAAAGTTGAAAAGGTATGTTCCCTATAAAAAAACTACACCTGGAAAGCCTTTTTATATATAGGGGTGTATTGGGTTTATTTGGATTTACCGGGGAGTTTTCACATGATGTTTTAGCTGGTGTACAACATTGTACAATAGTTAAAAGCATGGTTTAAAAAAAACACGTATAACCCGAATTAACCCAATTGTCACTCATAATTGTATCACTGATTCATTTCAAAAAGCATATTCTGGGAATTAGGCACATCAAACTAGAACCCCGAATGAGATTTATAATTTTATTTATTGTTTTATTAATCTTTTAAAATGTTTTATGTTTTCTTGTTTCTCTTGGTTTTCTTGCTTCTTTAAAAAAATCCTATTTTGATATTTCATTACCATCTCTCCACTTTATCATTGTTTTCTGAGAAATTCATCGACAAGTCACTACGGCATGTTAGCCGGCCCAAATCATTTTGGGACTAAGGCTTTGTTGTGGTACTGAAAAAAGAGCAATATATGAATATTCTCCCCTCCCAAAGATCACAATATCTTGCTTGCTACTGATATTTAACACGTCCAGTTAAAATTCAAATTAAGAACTTCAATTTGAAACTAAATCCATTATTGTATTATAGTACTCAAATTATCAGCTGCACAATCAGCAGTGCATAAGACCCCAATCAAATTCTTTAAATCACTTCAAATGAAGTTGAGGACACGAGATAAGTCCTTGCTTCCATTTTTCATTCGGTAAGGTTTCACAGCAATACGATACTTGCTTAAAAACTAAATCAAGGAATAGTTAATTCACATGTCAATTAAATTATCTAAAGCACAATAAGAGAAGCCATTAGCTGTGTTAATGAGATTCTTGAATTACCTGGGGAATGAAAAACCCACCAATAAGTATAGGTAGAGTTAGGAACCGCAAATAAAACTTGTAGAGCTGCAACCAAAAGAAAACGAGAAAGTATATCAGTTTGGTAATAACAAAAATAACCACGAATGAAAAATTAAACTAGATCAACCAACCAAATTAATCAGTTCATGCTGCGACGGAGTACAAAATATTTTGAACAAATCCATAAAAGATTCTAGCTGCTGGAAAGAGAAGCTTTTTCTAGGAATTTTCATAGAGGAAAAAAATGAGGGGAAAGAACAGGGAGAAGAAGCTCAAGTCCAGTAAAAAGGGAAAGAAGAAAAAGATGAAGTAGTAAACTTAAAAAACAAAAATAGGGTCACTCCATTCAAAATGACAATCTGCTTTTCAGAATTTTCCATCTCAAGCTGCCACTTTTAAGAAAGTTACTACAATCAACTTTTAAAAGAAATATTATCTTCCAATATACGCTTGCTGTGCTACAAGTATATAAGGAGGAACGTAAGGGAACTTATGTATATTTGCAATTAAAGTTGGGATTTTTACCAATAAGTCCCTCATAGAAGGTGGAATTTGCCAATAAAAACGGATATTTTCATATTCTACCTTAGGGTCCTTGAGTTGAAATGAAAACTCTCATAGAGTCCTTAGTATAATTTAAGTGACAACACTACCCCTGTAACCCTAAACAAAACCAGTCTCCTGTCTCCCCCTTTTATGCAACTCATACTCCCTCTCTCTACTTTCTCTCTCCACCTTTTCCATCTCACCTCCGGCCACTCCTTCTGCCACCTCCGGCTACGACTTCCACCGGCGCCTCCAGCCATGCAGACATCCTGTCAGTCCATCGGCCATCCCTCTCTATCATTCTCATCCTCCAGCCACCTATCCCATCACATCCCACAGCCACCATCTATTCGCTGGCCGAAAGCAGTTTCGGGAAGATCTAGAACGGCAAGCAACTTCATTTCTCCTGTAGATATCTTCTCCGTTTTTGCCCATGCTCGCCTCTTCATCTCACCTTAGCCACCACATCATCGAATCTACAAATCTCAAAGCCCTAGCCTTTTCTACATCCTCCCTTTTACAAATCTCCGGCAACGCTCCACCTCCCACAATAGCCATCTACCTCCTCCCCTCCTTCATAATGCCCAGATCTTGCTCGAAGCATCCAGATCTGCGTTTCCGGTGAGGTGACAAAGAACCTTGAAACATCCAGATCAGCATTTTGGGTTTTCTAGGGTTGTTTCTTCGATTGTCAATTGTTTTGTGTTTAATTTTGAATATACAACTGATAAATGTGCTTCTAGGGTTTTTGCTTCATTATTTTCAACTGATTTGTGTTTGATTTTGAAGCATACAACTAATGAATGTGTTTCAAGAATACTCAGTTCAGATTTTTAACTGGTTTTGGATTCGATTTTGAAGTATAAAACTGATAAATGTATTTTAAAAAAAAAAAATGATAAATGGACTAACGTGTAAAAAAAGTGCAATTTTGAACAAATGAGAAATGAATGTCCCAGTCTTTGAACTTAAACATCTGAGAAATTGGGAATCAATTGTGATAATTTGATTTCTCAACTGTTGAAAGATCACACAACCGTGAAATCAATTTGTCTATGTTATTTTTAAGGGCACACGATAACAAATTCATTGTTATAATTAAACAACCGAGAAATTGAGTCATCAATTGTGAAATATTGAGAGATGAATTTATCAGTTTTTAGAAAGAATCTGTAATACAAAACACATTGAGTTTAACTGCCTACACAAAATAGACAAAGAGTGGCTGAAATTAACTCATAACCACTCTCATCCTACGGCTCCAGTTATTGTTTGGTTTTTTATTTTTTATTTTCGCTGCTTAGATTAACTCTCGAAATATCATCGAACGGCTTGCAAATGACAGTTTCCGACTTCCGTCACTCTTCTCTTCTTCTACGTACACAATGAGAAAGCCTAAATCCATATGAAGAATTTCTAGATTGGGGGAAAATTATTGCCGTCTTCTAGTCCTTTTGAATTTTATTTTATTTTTGCATTGGAACATTAAAGACCTTTAATCGAGGTACTTCGTAATTTTATTGGTAACCCTTAAACCAGGTGGTTTCTTTGCAGTTCGTCTTCCAGGTTTCTACGGTCCTCCCCATCTCCATACCAACCCACCAAAACCCCTGTAAACATTGTCAGAAATGCCACCACTATCAACCAATTGAAACGTTTCATCTGCTGGGATTCCGGAATCCATAGGCTGTTCTTCATGTAAGGTCAATCAGTTCTATATGAGCTTTTCATCTTATCGACACGATGTAATCCCCAAATCAGAAACGCAAATTTTGTTTCTTAATTCCCCATGAGTATACCCTTATCTTATTTACTTAAAGCATAACACCTATCTTTAGAAATTCAATTTCTCTTAGATTCAGTTGGCTGTGACCAACAAAGTGGAATGGCACCAGTGTTATTGAGTGCTAGCGATGGTGTGTTGGCCATATTAAAGCTCCCTCCCATCACCCAACTGGCTCTTTTTGTGTAAATGATGTAACTTTTGTTTGTGTTCTTTAGGTTTCGGACACTTTTAAGGTCAAGTGCAGACTGAGTTTGCAGATATTGCGCGCCCAAGGTCAGCATCAGAACGCTGTCAATTGTGCCAACTATGCCTATGCATATCAAGTAGTTTTCATTTGGCTCGCAGAGATGTGATCTAGCAAGTAGAGTTTGAGCATGTCAAGGTTAAGATGCATCCTGTGAGGGCAAGAATTCAAAACCTCGACTTTTTGTATTTCATTGTGGTTAATGGTGTGGAAGATATTGAGAATTTTTTTCTTTTCTAAAAGTTATTTTCTTAGCCCATCAAATTAATAAAAATAAATTTTTCTCTTACAATTTCAGATAGTTGTAGTACTCCTTTTAGGGGTAACTTATGAATTTTGGTGGTTATTAAAATAATAAAGCATTTGATGTCAGTTTGGATGGGATAAACCATTGAATCAAATCATATCATGGAATCAAACCATGGTCTTGATCAATCTAAACCAAACCATTGTCGTTTTGTTCAACTTTGTTCCAATTTTAAGTTCGTTCAGAAATGATCACATATTTCGTCAAAAAATTTGCAGTGGACAAGGGAATCGGCCCTGTTTAAAAAAGACGCTTTGAAAGTGTTGTTACCTCTGATTGATTGCTGTTTTGATACCAACTCTTTTGGTTCCCCCCCCCCCCCCCACCCCCACACATATCGAACACCAAGTTCTAATTCACACTTACACTTACAATGAAAAATTGATATTTATTTAGGTAAGGATTTTGATATGTAAATGTAGATTAGTACTCCCTTCGGCCCAATTAATCAATTTGTCTTTGAGTTGACTTAGTTTGAAACAAGGTTGTATAGTTCTCTGAAAGTGTAAAACTATGGTAGAGATTCTTGGTGGCTTAATTACATAAATTTGTTAAATCATTGATTATCCGAATGCCATCACATCAACTGTTTTCACTTTTGTTGCAGGTAAAGTAGGTTTAAGTTGTTGTTCAAGAATTGCTGGAAGCTTATGAGGATTGTGCTTATCTTTCATCACCACTTCAGTGATGGAAATGTATACATGAATAGGTCTCAAGGTTCTTCATTAAAAGAATTTGTATATGCATTCATTTGTTTATTTGTGACATCGATGTTCATATTGATTTTTCAATAATCTGCGACTAATCTCATTTAGGTGGATCTGTGATGAACTAGGGTGTTTGAGGTTTGATTGCATAGCATTCAACACATGAAAAAGAATAAGCTCAACTACTTCCCAATATCTTTGTTTCCTTTATGTGAACCTTATGTTGTGCATCAAGATGCTTACATTCAAGATTATGAAGCTGTGTTTATAAATTTAGGGTTTTAGATATCTAAAGCCTAGACTTTCAAAGATAACTTATTATAACCCATTTTTATAATGTCATCATTTTTGTGTTGTCACGGTGCCATCGGCACAGGCACGAGTACTAGTTATGAACAAATTGAGTATCAATTATAATAAATTGATTATTCATCTGTTTAAAATACGTCAAACAAGTGTGAAATCAAACAACTGTGAAATCAGACAACTGTGAAATCAAACAACTGTGAAATTAGTTGAGAAAGGATTTTACAAGTGAAAATGAAAAAAATGACACAACTGTGAAATCAGCTGAGAAATGATTTTACAAGTAAAAATGAAAAAATGACACGACTGTGAAATCACACAACTGTGGGATCACACAACTGTGAAATCAATTGAGAAATAATAAATGATTTTCTCAAATTTTTACAAGTGAACAAATGAATTTTTTATATCTAAAATTTGAATTAGGTGTTGAGTGTACTTGTTTGATTCGTTTTGACGACACGATTAAAACAGTGGTTTCGGATTGTTTTTTCGATTTCTAGATTTTGAAATATTGTATTTTAAAATTTTGAGGGGAAAAAAAGGAAGAGAGAGAAAGAGGAAGAGAGAAAGGGAGGGAGAGAGAGAGAGAGAGAGAGAGAGAGAGAGAGAGAGAGAGAGAGAGAAAACGTGCATCCTATATGCGCTTTTAGCACTAACTGATCTTTGCGCGAGCGTGAGACAGGAGGGGCAATCTGGTCCAGCGAAAATTCCAAGGACTTTTTGGCGAGTTCCAAAATGTCTGTCCTTATTGGTTGATTTTTTTGGCTGAGGGGCTTATTGGTCAAAGCCTCATTAAAGTTGCTTATGTGTCAACTTTTTCAAAATGTCGCTGAGTCAAAAATAGACAATCAATTTTCGAGGGACTGTCTCTTAATTTCATAAACAACAACTCAAAAGTCACATGGTCAAACACCAAACAATGTTAGAACGAACTGTCTCTAGGTTCAGTAATATTTACACAATAGCTGTCTTCAGAGAACTCACCTTTGCTAAGAGGCCAAACTCGGGAGACATCTTTCCTAAGGAAACTGCGCTGAGGGAAACCTGATAGAAATCAATCATCAAAAGATATTAATAAGATACAGCGGAAACAAAAAAAATGGTACAACTATGTAGACAAAAGCAAAAAAAAATTAAAAAAAAATGGTACAATAGCACAAGTATATTTGCATCGAGGTGATCGGTTGATAGCCTTTTTGGCCAAGGCGTACACCTTTTGTCAGAAAGTTGCGATACGCGTCACCTTTTAAGAAAGGCATTTCAGGCGTTAAACAGGGGTTCTTTGTTTTTGTTCTTTTAGCATTTCTTTTTCTGGTCTAAGCGAATATGAACTTTAGAGTAATTAATGTTTTATTTGAATCATGGCTTGTACCTCTTATGGCTCCGTTTGTTTCGCGTAAAATAACTTCCGGAAAATGTTTTCCCCATTTTCCGGTGTTTGTTACGCACCAGAAAATGAGGAAAATATTTTCCGGAAAATGGTTTTCCCTCATTTCTAAGTAAAATGACTTATGGATTTTTACTAAGTCTCCGGAAAATGTTAACTCTCTCACTCACACCCAACTCTCCATAAAACCCCACCCTACCCACCCTACCCATTACACCTCTAACACCACCCTCTTCATCCATCCTATCCACCACCCCCAACTACCCCAGGCACCCACCCCCACCCCACCACCCACCCAAAAAAAAAAAAAAAAAAAAAAAAAAACTTCTTTTCACTCATATTAAAAAAAAATTGAACATCTCCACAACCCCCAACTACCCCCCAGCACCCACCCCACCCCCACCCAAAAAAAAAAATAAAAAATAATAATAAAAAACTTCTTTTCACTCATATTAAAAAAATGAACACCTCCACCCCACCACCTACCCCCACCCCACCCCACCCAAAAAAATAAAAAAAAATAATAAATAAAATTACTCATATTAAAATTATTTTTGAACCCTCCCCCACCCCCACCCTCACCACCCAACCACCCCCCACCTACCCCCACCCCACCCCCACAACCACCCATCCCACCCCAACCCAAAATCTCCACCCACATTCAATTTTTTTTCTCATTATAATTCTTTTCCTCATATTAAATTATTATTATTTTCATATGAAAATATTTTCCGGAAAACATTTTCCTTAGATTTTACCAAACAACCAAAAACATGTTTATGTCATTTTCCGGAAAACATTTTCATTTTCCTAAAAACATTTTACGGGAAATCATTTTCCGGAAATTGTTTTACGCGAAACAAACGGAGCCTAAGTCTTTCGTTTTCTGCTCCTCGCTGGTGATGGGAGCAATTTAGGAGTCCTGATTCTTCCCTTTCTGAGTCCTGATTGCTGAAGAGTTACTCAACACATTGTTAGAACACACACGCGGCACTGTGACACATATACATTTAATGTTTAATATTGTTCATAACATATTTTAAGCTTCTTCGTCTGTAACAACTATTAGCACGTAAACTTTCATGATAGCTAAATATTATAGTCCCTCCATCCCAAATGAGTGATAAATGTAGCAGTTGACTTGCCAACATTATTAAGTAATGTCCTTTACATATTGTACATTGCATGCAATAGTATACTGCACTAAAACTCTTTCCTAATATAGAAATGTGACATTTATTGTGGGACAGATCAAAAAGGAAAGTGTGATATTTATTATGGGACGGAAGGAGTAATTAAAAACAAACTTTATACTCAGCCTGCCTTTAGTGTATGTTAATTACCTGTACATTCGCTAGATGTAAACCAGCAATTAACAGAGGAAAAATGGAGCCTAAAACACCATGCGGGAGTTCCGTCAAGTTCGGGAACCACAGAATGCCCTCCTGAAACGAGTATGCAAGTATATTAGAGTTACTTCAGAGTATTACAGACTCAGTAAAGATAATCTAAAATAAAAATGGTTCTTTATTTTAGAGTTATTAACTTGAAATAAGGTGGAAAATATTGGTATAGTATAAGTTATAAAAAGAAGTGCACATGCATCTGATCAGGTAATTCAAGGTTACAGCTTTTGCTTCTTCTTTTCTTTTCCATTTTTTTTTTTTTTTTTTTTTGATAAAACAGATTTTGCTCTTATGTGGTTATGTTTGATGTAACAAAATGTCAGTCTTTCCAACAATTTCAGCATCATACAGGATTAAATGTTGCTCCATTCATCCCAAAATGAGTGTCCATTCTTGACTCTCAGCAACATTTTTAAACAGTTAACTACTCCATCTGTCCGGGACAAAATGATCTTCCCATTTGCCATTTCTCATTGTCCCAAAAAGTTCTTCCAATTTCTACAATTCGGGCTTAAAAGTGCATAAACAAACATGGCTAATGAAGCAAGTGTTCATATCCTTAAAAAGATTGAATAGTCAAATGGGATGATCATTTTGGGACAGAGGGAGAATTAAGCAACTCAGTAGCAAATATGCCCTTCTATCATCCTTATTGGCTCATGCATACTTCCCTTATTGGCTCATGCATACTTCCGTGCTTTGTAAAGTTTCTGAATCTTTTTTAACAATAAATTTAGTTCCTGATGCTTGCAACCAATCAACAGATACTTGCTCACCTCTGCCGCATATAAACTTTCAGATTAGAAACATCATAGAACTAAAGACATTGAACACATACAAAAATCTATACTCATTATGGTTATGGTTTTCAACGGACACTCAAAGGATGTCTACTGCGATACTTAACTGAAATGTCCCAAAGTCCTATTTGGAGGAAATATAACTCTCTATTGACTTTGATACATTGACGTAAGCAATGTCTATCTAATACTTATATTTTTTTGTATATTATATTTATGATCAGAAAACAGAATGTTAATAAACAATAAGCATATTGGTAAACTGTGATGCAACCAATATGATGCATGCACAAGAGATGGAAAGCCAACAGTCATTTGATTAGGATAAGTTTTAACTACTCTTTTGGATAAGTATATTATTAATTATACTCCCTCTGTCCCGGAAAGATAGTCTCATTTTGACTTTTTATGGTCAACAAAAATAAACTTTGACCAAACATTAGTGTCAATTTAATGATCACAATAAAATTTTAATAATTGTTATTGATAAATCACTTAATGATTTATCAATTACAAATTTTAGAATTTCACTAGTTAGATTAGATTGTTACCAATGGTTGGTCAAAATTCATTTTTGTTGACCATAAAAAGTCAAAATGAGACTATCTTTCTGGGACAGAGGGAGTATCATTTAATTTTGCGGTCATTGTAATGCCTATAAAAGGCTAAGCTGAATAATGGAATAGACATCCAAGTTTTGAGGCAAAGAAAGCATTAGGGAGTTTGGGGAATTTAAAAAAAAAAAAAAATCCTAGGGAGTTGGGGGAATTCTCAATAAAAAAATTCCTACTTACTCCCTCCGTCCCAGCACAAGTAGGACTTATTTCCTTTTTAGGCCGTCCCAGAACAATTGAGACTCCCCAAAATGGAAATGTTTTAATATATTTATATTCAACAACCCCACCAGGTAACCCCACTAATTCTCTCTTCATTTTCCACCACTCATTTTATTCAACCAACACTACTATTTACTCCACTCATTATTTCTCTTCATTTTCCACCACACATTCACTACTTTCTCTTAATTATTGTGCCCACTCCTCTAGTCCTACTTGTGCTGGGACGGAGGGAGTATATGTCTTTAAATAGCATCTCTTCTTTTTATTTTTCCAAACAACATAGCCAAGTAAAGTTGTCCCAAATCCTCGTTTCCAACAACCCGAAGACTCGTGACGTTCCATAACAAAATCAGCCTATAACATAGGTTCCATTGCCGGGAACATGGGCGATTATTTTTTATCAAAGGAGGATGTTTCTAGTATGAAGGAATCCATCACCCGTATGGAAATGATGATAGCAAAATTACTTAAAGATAGAGGCATAGCTCCAGCCGTAGAAATCACCCCTGCTAATTACCAAGAGGTGGACACATATGCTACCATGAATCACGCTGCGACTGCGAGTAATGACCAAGGGCCACAATTTGAATTCCCCTTGTCTAAACAGCCTGCTCTGCCTCCTATGGCCTCAAACATACCACCAGCAACACCACCACCACCAGTAACTCCACTACCACCGCACACAAGTACTTCTCCGACACTCTTAACTTTTCCCGCACATATAAAACTGTTTTCCAAGGAAGATGACAAGAAAGAAGGAGGATTTGACAACCACACGGAGCCTTTCGTTTCCTTCTGCACCATGGCTGGCCTTCATCACCACAATACAGTCCAGGTGCTATTACAATTATCTGAAACTTCTTTACTTGGAATGAACGATTGCGGGAGCATTCACCATTTCATCGACTTCAAAACTACTTGCTCACTCGGGTTTCCAGTCACAACTTGCGTGACAGTGGCGAATGGCCCAAAGGTTTATTCCACAAGTGTTTGTGATCAAGGAATTATGGTGAAGTGGGCACGGGAACCACCTCCTGCCGACATCTTCTTCAACCCTATGCATCTTCTAATCTTTAATGAGCAACCAAATTTTTTGAACTCCTTTGCAATGAAGCAGCAACTCAGAAAATTTTTGCTGCGTAGAGACCTCACTTTTCAAACTTCAAGCTTGATGTCAACGGAGGGAGTAATGATGCATGAACAAGAGATGGAAAGCTAACAGTCATTGATTAGGATAAGTTTTAACTACTTTTTTGGATAAGTATATTATTAATTATGTCATTTAATTTTGCAGTCATTGTAATGCCTATAAAAGGCTAAGCTGAATAATGGAATAGACATCCAAGTTTTGAGGCAAAGAAAGCATTAGGGAGTTTGGGGAATTCTCAAAAAAAAAATCCTAGGGAGTTTGGGGAATTCTCAATAAAAAATTCCTACTTATATGTCTTTAAATAGTATCTCTTCTTTTTATTTTTCCAGCCAATTTCCAACCAACAACATAGCCAAGTAAAGTTGTCCCAAATCCTCGTTTCCAACAACCCGAAGGCCCGTGACGTTCCATAACAATATCAGCCTATAACACAATACTTAAACAGAATTAGAGAAAGACCAAACCAATATTGACATCCGTAGTAAAGAAAAAATGACATGAATGGGTGTGGTCTATGGGATGACCTTTGCTTTTGACCGACCTAAGCAGCGGAAAAGAATTCAAGTAGCCAACCTACCTCATTAGGACTTAGGCTGACTGAGTTTTTTATAAACATAGAAGTCTTGACTCTTGACTGATCTGGAAGATTATACAAAAGAACCACAATGTAGAAAACAACGATAACCAATCCATTTAAATTATAAACATGGAGAAAAACTATAATATATTCAACACAAAATTGTACATTTTGGTAGTGACTAGAGACCAAGCAGCAAAAAAAAAAAAATCACCTTCTTAACAACACGTCAAAGATAAATATAAGAGACGGATGACAAGTGGTTTGAACAAACGCTGATCTGAATAATGATTAGGAACATGTATGATAGTATAAGTAAAAGGAATTTGCCGCCTTACACAATCAAATCCAGAATGATGATCCAGTGACATTCTACGGATGCTCGCCACCCCCAATAGAAAGCAAGGAATCTGAAATTATAAGCCAAAGACTTAGTGGGGAAAAAAACAATAGTAGCCACTAAAACTAATTATTGCATGACAAGTGTTGACCACCAACTTATCTATGTTTTTAAATAGAGGGTCCAATGAATTATGGTTCTTCCTATCTGATTCCACTTAGTTAATACCACATACATCAATTTAGACTAAAAATTACACCAAAAATTAATATGACCTACGAATAGAGCATTTTAATCCATTAGCTCCAAGGATCAACAGCATTAAATTCTGATAGAAACTAGTGTGCTAACAAGAAACCACAGGAAATGCTCCTTTTGTTCCACAATACATCCACTGTAACATTTTGAAACACCTCACTTATATATATTCCACTTCCAATAATTAAGCTGCAGATACTTCGTCTTCTCAACATTTTTCTTTCATGATGACAATAAGATAGTTTTCTTGTATATTATATAAAACAATAAAAATTTCATATAAATCATAAGAAGTACAAAATCAAAATAGTTTGTGTTAGGATTCATTGTTAGTACACCCACTTAATTTGATTGATCCATGCCACGTGTCTTTTTATGGACTTTAGGATCGCATGTAATGAAGTTATACTTCAATTTTTAGATAAGTCCATTTCTAGATTTTTTGTTTGTCTAGGCTGAGTAGTTCGGTTTACCCTTAGCGGTTTAGATCTTCAAACCGCGTTTGTGCTATCTAAGAACCGCCAGCATAGAGTTGCTTATTTTTCATCAAACCGCATTCTGTGGTTTTGATGAAACTGCTCCTCAAGTCTCTCTTGGAACCGCTGATGACACTTGATGGAACCGCAATCATGTAACCGCGTGCTTCAGTTTCTTATGAAACCGCACATCAAGTTCATCCTCGGAACCGCTCCTATGCCTGGTGGAACCGCCGATCAGTTAATGAAGAATTCAAGAGAAGTCATTTATTGCTTAGACAAATATTCTCTTTTCAACCGTAAAGGAATATTTTATGTCATGTCAAAATAACTCTAAGTTAACTTGGAGTTACTGCAAGGAATGTCGGTCTTGTCCAAGTAATTTGAATTGTTTACCGTTAGTCCTTTCTGCAACAAATGACAGTTGTCAGGTAGTGGTGCTACAACTACCTAGGACTACAAGACAAAACCAAGGACGAAAATGACAGCTCAACCAATGGGAATTCGACAGCACTGTATCCTTCAGATTTGATTCAAATCTTTAACCAACGGTCACAAGGGTGCACTGCCTATAAATAGCCTTCATTTCTCAACAATGAAGGTTGCTGAGCTTCAAGAGATTTATTCCCAAGTATTCAAGTTTGCTTTGAAGATTGTTACCTAGATATTCAAACCTTCAAACCATCTCCTTAGCAAACCCAGAATTCCTTCATCAAGCTTCAAGCCATCAACCATTCCATACTCAGCCTTTACACCGAAAGTTCTTCATTTGCTCAAACCATCATTTAGATACTTAGAGCATTTGATTTCTTTCCACACACACACCCGATTTATATAATCACATAGATTATATACTTCGAATACACCGGTTGATTTTTCATAGCTTTATAGGTTAGATTGTTTGATTAGAGTTTAGAATCATCTTGTAAAACCTCCTCTAATTAATACAAGTCTAGTAGCTATTAGAAAATCCTAGATTAACCATCTTGGTAGAGGACGTAGTTCATTCAAGAACGAACCTCTTCAAATTGTGTGTTTGATCTTTACTTTTCTGTCTTGTTATTTGCTTTTCTGTTTGTGGTCTCTAACATGAATCCATATACGAAATGACTTGAAAAGTGAATTGTGTTTTTCTTTGATCTTCAAGTTGATCTATCGGTTGCATCATAGTGTTTTCAACCCGAGTCAAACCACCCAACTCTTTAACTATCAGTTTGGCCAAAACCGCCAAAACTTCGTTGTGCATTTTATCAGTTCGGTTTAAGTGCTTTAAACCGCAGTTGACCAAACTGATAAGTACTCGGTTGATTTTCAAGGGTATTTTTTCGAAAAAGTTTGGACCGCTATTCACCCCCCCCCCCTCTAGTGGTTCTATACCCTTGTTGCCCTCTGGGACCAACAATTGGTATCAGAGCATATCCACCAAAAACTTGTTTTTTACAAGCTTAACCGCTTGGGTGCTAATCCAATGGCAAACACAAACACCCATATGATGCAAACATCCAATTCGAATCACTTACCGATTCTGGATGAAGATAGTTTTATCTTTTGGAAATATAGGATGATGAAACACATGATTTCATGTGATCGTAGACTGTGGACTGTGGTTAAGGATGGACCATACGTTCCTATGAAAGCTAATCCTCGTGCAGGAACCGCAGGAGAAGAAGCTGAAATCAGGAAGTTGGAAAGTGAGTGGACTGAAGCAGACCGCAACAATGTGGATTTTGATGGAAGAGCTATGTCCATGCTAGTGTCAGCTATTGACTTGAGGACTCATTCTAAGGTGCTTCACTGCACAACCGCAAAAGCTACCTGGGATGATATAGTTGACTTTCTGGAAGGAGATTCAGATACCAAGAAGAACCGCCTCTATCAACAGAGAAGGCTCTTTGACTATTTTGTTAAAAATCCTAAGGAATCTCTTAGACAATGCTATGAGAGGTTTATTGATATTGTTAATGTTTGTTTTTCTCTTGAACATGTCTATTCTAATACAGATTTGAACATGAGATTCATGCAAGCACTTGGTAGCAAATGGCTGATCAAAACTACTAACATTGAAGACAACAAGGACTTGGAAACTCTTGATCTTCGACACTTGTATACCATGCTGAAGGTTTTTGAATTCAAGCTTGAAGAGGTCCATGAAACCGAAAGCAGATTTAAGACCCTCTCTCTAGCTGCATTCAGCAATACCTCATCTCCTGTCTACAATCCAGACCATCATCAAGCCGCTCCTCACCTCCAGTTGCAAACTGCTCCTCCTGACCAAAATGTTCCTAGATACAATCCTCAAACCGCACCTCCTGATTATTACCAGCAGTCTCATCAATCCTATTCTCAATCACATCAACCATATCCTCAACCCCATCAATCTTATCAGCAGCCTCATCAATCCTACACTCCTCCTCAAAGTTCTTATTCTCAGAGTGTAGCATCTCAATCTTCATGCTCTAGTCAAGTTGATTTTGATGACATGGATGATGAAGAATTTGCGTTGTATGTGAAGAAATACACCAAGTTCAGGAAGAACAATAGATCTCAATTTCCATCCCCCAAAGGACCTGCAAAGTTTGTCCCTCCAACCAGATTCAACAAAACCGCAGATCCTAAGAAAAGGGATGACCTGGTCTGTTATAACTGCAGACAGCCAGGTCACTTTGCTTCAAGTTGTCCCAAATCGCGATATGAAGTCGCGCCAGCAAAGAAACCATTCAACAAGAAGTTTGTCAAAAGAAGAGGAATGGTAGCTGACCAAGGGGATCAACCGCTGACATGGATGGGATCTGATTCAGATGACAGTGATGATGAAGATGAAGTTGCTAATCTTTGCCTCATGGGATTTGAAGAAAGAATTGAAATTGATGAAAGTCTTCCACTGCCAAATCAACAAATGAAGTCAGTTTCACCAAGGACTCCTGAGGTTAGATCAAGCAAAGCTCCTACAATACCAAACTGCATTCCAGAGGTTCAAGCAGGCCAAAGCCATGATGACCAGGTATTAGAACGTGCTAATATCATTTGTCAACAACATACTGTGCTTAAAAGGGCATATAAATTAATGACTGCGGAACTTGAAGATTCCAAAAGAGAATGCAAGTTCCACAAGGAGGAAATTGAGAAACTCAAGTTCCAAATTGCTGGGATATCATTAATTGAGGAAGAAAACCGCTATCTGAAGGATAGAGCCGAGGCACTTCTCACCCAAATCCATGAGCTTACTGTACAAAGGGATGACCTTCAAAAAGTGACCGGTGTATGGACTAAGTCTGGTGTCACCGTGGAACAAATCCTAAATTCACAAATTCCTACTTCGGATAAAAGTGGATTGGGGTTTAAAACCGGTGATGGGTGTAAGTGTCCTTGTCTTTGTGCCGAAGGTGGTGTGAAACCAACTGAACAAACCAAATAAATTTCTAAGGTTAATCATGCTGGTAGAAAGGGCTCAAAACAAGAAATTAAGAAGCAAAATTATTTCTTTGAGTATCCTAAAAACCAGACTGGGAGAGATTCAAAGTAGAAAGAGAAATCCACAGCGGCTGAGGCAACCAAGGAAGTATTGAGTGATGAAACCGCTCCTAGTCGGTTTAAGGAAATTCCTATCATATTTCCTAAAGCCGCACCTAAGAGGAAGGTTGAGCTCAAGAAGGTAATCTTTGTTAAAGCCAAAACCGCTGACCCAGTTAAACATGAGAAACCGAAGGTCAGTAAAGGGTTTGTAAAACCGCAATCTTCAATCGGTTTAATTCATTGTGTCATTTGTGCTGATTATGGTCATAGTGCTGGTGGCATTGTCTTTTAAGGTTCACACCCAATGCCAAGGGACGTAAAAATCCTAAGGTCAAACAGGTGTGGGTCCCAAAAAGCTGCTAACCCTAGGACCCAAAAGAATAAGGGGGACCAAAATCTTTAATGTTTATTTTTCAGATCTTATGCTTTATGGCTGGAACCGCAAAGAAGAATAAGGATCTTTGGTACTTGGATAGTGGTTGCTCACGACACATGACCGGAGATAATGAACTTCTTTGTGATTTCATCAGTATGAGAGGCCCCCCAGTAGTGTTTGGTAACAATAAGAAATGAGAAACCATAGGATATGGAGCAATCAAACGAGGAAAAGTGACTATTGAAAACGTGTCACTAGTAGAAGGACTCATGCACAACCTTCTCTCCATATCTCAGTTTTGTGACAAAGGAATGAACTACAATTTCACCTCAACTAACTGTTTCATTAAAGATGCAACTTCCGGAGTTACACTATTGACTGGCAACAGAACAGGTGATGTATATATGATAGATTTAAGTAATGTTGTTTCTATTGCTGACCTCTGTTTTGTAGCCAAAAATATAAGTGAAAGCAGTTGGTTATGGCATAAGCGGCTAAGCCACTTGAACTTCAAGTATCTAGCAAAACTGCAAAGGGACGGTCTTGTCAAAGGACTACCCAAAGTGGCTGATCACCATGATAAGAAATGTAAAGCATGCCAGCTTGGTAAGCAGCCTAAACAGTCATTTCCAAGCAAAACCGCGCCTTCAACGAACCGCTGCTTACAACTGCTTCACATGGATTTATTTGGACCTGTCCCAACCGCCAGTATAGGAGGAAACCGCTATACTTTGGTGGTTGTTGATGACTTTTCAAGATATATATGGGTGGAAATGATGGCCTCTAAAGATGATACGTATGGCATCGTAACCGCTCTATTTAGACAGCTCCAAACTCAGAAATTGGATGACATTGTTGCTGTGCGTTCAGATAATGGAACCGAGTTTACAAACAATGGTGTTGCCAAATATTGTGATGATCATGGAATTGATCATAATTTCTCTGCCGCTGGAGTTCCACAACAGAATGGAGTACTAGAAAGAAAGAATAGGACTTTGATTGAAGCCGGGAAGACCATGATTGCAGAAGCCAAGCTTCCCAAGTACTTCTGGGCCGAAGCTGTCAATACCGCCTGTTTCACCCAGAACCGCTCCCTCATCATCAAAGTCCACAACAAGACTCCTTATGAATTGTGGAGAGGCAGATCACCCTACATTGCCTTCTTTAAGATTTTTGGATGCAAGTGTTACATCTTGTATAATGGCAGAGAGCATCGAGGTAAATTTGATGCTAAAGCCGATCAAGGTATCTTTGTTGGTTATTCTAAACACTCTAAAGCTTTTCGTTGTTTCAATAAGACTTCATTAAAAATTGTAGAGTCAGTCCATGTTACATTTGATGAACATGATCTTCTTGAGCCACATGTTGCTGATGATTTTAGTGGTTTTGAGACAGGTACATCTTATCCACATCATTCAGCCGCAGATGACCAACCTACTCAAACCGCTCCATCAGGTTCTCCAGCCGCATCCAGTCAAACCGCAAATGATGTTGCTGCTGAACCGTTATCTTCTGTCCCCATTCAAACCGTTGATCCTGTTCCAAACATCACCTTCAATGAAGATTTCAATGATTATCAAGAAGAGCCTCCTCTAGAAAATCTTCAAGAAATAGTGGTTCATGAAGACTTCCCTCCGGAAATCAATGAGCATAGAGACCATCCAACTACCAATGTTATAGGTCCTATCAGTTCTGGCGTTCAAACAAGAGGAAGCTTAACTCATAGAGATAACCACAGTTTGTTCTCAACCGCATTGTTATCTCAGATGGAACCGAAGAAGGTAGATGAAGCTCTAAGTGATCCAAGTTGGGTAGCTGCAATGCAAGAAGAGCTCAATCAGTTTGAAAGATGCAGAGTTTGGACTCTAGTTCCAAGACCCAGAGATCACACTGTAATTGGAACAAAATGGGTATACAGAAACAAGATGGATGAAAATGGTACTATAACAAGAAACAAAGCAAGGTTGGTTGCTCAAGGCTATAGACAAGAAGAATGGATTGACTATGATGAAACATTTGCCCCTGTAGCCAGACTTGAAGCCATTAGATTATTCCTGGCCTATGCCTCCTTCAAGAAATTCAAGTTATATCAAATGGATGTGAAGAGTGCATTTCTGAATGGTGAACTACAAGAAGAAGTCTATGTAGCCCAACCGCTAGGTTTTGAAGATAACAAACTACCCAATCACGTCTTCAAGCTCAAGAAGGCCCTGTATGGACTCAAACAAGCACCAAGAGCATGGTATGACACTCTATCTAAGTTTCTTATTGAACAAGGCTTCTCTCGAGGTAAAATTGATACAACTTTATTTATTGCTAAACACAAAGGTCATTCATTATTAGTTCAAATATATGTTGATGATATTATTTTCGGTTCTACTAATGAAACAATGTGTGTTAAGTTTGAGAAGCTAATGAAAGGTAAATTTGAGATGAGTATGATGGGAGAGTTGACATTCTTTCTTGGACTCCAAATAAAGCAATGTCATGATGGAATCTTTATAAATCAAACCAAATACACCAAAGACTTGATCAAGAAGTTTCGGCTTGAAACCGCTAAACCAGTAGATACCCCAATGCAAAAGGCCTGCAGTTTGGATCGAGATGAACAAGGTAAGAAAGTGAATCAGACACTCTACCGAGGTATGATTGGCTCTCTTCTTTACTAAACTGCAAGTAGGCCAGATATAATGTTCAGTGTGTGTTTGTTTGTGCTAGATTTCAAGCTGACCCTAGAGAATCTCATCTTATTGCTGTTAAACGTATTATTAGATATTTATGTGGCTCTGTTAACCTTGGACTTTGGTACTCCAAAGAATCTTCATTTGATTTGTTAGGTTATTCAGATGCTAACTTTGCAGCATGTAAGATTGATAGAAAGAGCACTAGTGGTACATGTCAGTTCCTTGAATCTCGGCTTGTATCATGGTCCAGCAAGAAACAAGCATCGGTTTCAGTCTCAACCGCTGAAGCTGAATATATTGCGGCTGGAAGCTGTTGCTCTCAAATTCTCTGGATGAAACAACAGTTGGAAGACTGAAGTATTTGAAAAGAACTGCCCTATCTACTGTGATAGTACTGCAGCAATTTCTATCTCCAACAATCCAGTTCAATATTCAAAGACAAAGCACATTGACATAAGATATCACTTCCTCAAAGATCATGTTGAAAAGAAGAACATATTTTTAGCAAAGGTGGGAACTGATGATCAAATTGCTGACATCCTCACTAAACCGCTTGAAAATTCAAGGTTCTTTCATCTACGAGGAGAAATGGGTATGCTGGAACTAACTTAAATTATTTCATGTCTTGATTTCTTGTTCTAATAATTTTTTTTTAAGTATTTTGGCTCTATTAAGAGAATGCAAAAATAGCTTGCGGTTCTATCAACATTGAAACCGCATCAATAAAGATTCCAGACAAACCGAAGAGACAAGAAGAATAACATCAGTTTGATCCAAACCGAATTGTGATAGCAAGAACTCGTTTTGATCTACTGAAACCGAAGACAGATTCGAGAGATATCGGTTTTATCAAAACCAATAATGTGGAAAAGGATCCATCAAACTTTGTCCCCGGTTCTAGAATTCTAGAAGAGGAATTCAAGCAAGATGCAGTTAGGAGGAAGCTACTCAACCTTCAATTCCTTCTTATCCCATTGAGTTTGAAACCGCCCTTAGGATCTCAATGGGTGAAACCTTGGAAGATGCTCATACCCTTCTCAAGGGTAAAGCTAAAATGGATCCATCTTCTTCCACTCAAACCGAAGAGCCCATCTCTCTATCTTCTGATGATGATGATGATGATGAGTCAATGCCTGATTATACACCATCTGATGAACCTCAACCTTCAATTCCTTCTTATCCCATCTTACCTCCTCGTCCTTCATCCGATGATTTGATAGATGCGGTTAGAAACCTTCAGTTTCATCAGCAAACCTCAGCCATTCGGTTTGATTCTCACCTCCTTACAATTCAATCAGATCTTAATGCCATTAAGGGGGAGAGAATATCTGAGAATTTGAGTTGAAAGAAATGATTCATAAAATTTTGAGTATTCAACTGGCTCTCCAAGACATGGTCAGAACCAACCATGAGATCTACTCCTTAAAGCAGCAAGCAGTTGATACCAGAATGGACTCCATAGAAGAAAAGCTTGATATTCTGGCCAATCATATCTTTGACAGCTCTGATCTCATACGGCACAGAACTGGCAAGTTGGTCAAGCAAACCGCTACTATTGAACATAGAATCAATGAACCTACTGAAGTTCGGCTTCGTTCAGCAGACTTTATCTTTGAAACCGCTCATGCCTCCGGTTCAAGAAATGTTGCTCCAACCGTCCCTGCTGCCGAAGACCCTCAAGCTGCTGTGCTGTTGATGACCAAGCCGCGCAGGACAATATTGCAGATGGTGCCGCTGAAGAAAGAGCTCCTGCCGCCGCTGATGAAGTAGACTAGATCTCTATTCATAGTCTTTTTACTTTCTTTATAATTCAGTACATTGTAAGTCCAAAACCTTTATGATTGAATTATAATGAGAATGATTGCATGGCATTCTGTTTCAAAACCTTGTTTATTCAAACTGCTTGTTTGTGAAACAATGCTTGCATTTTTAAAAAAAAACCTCATGCACTATTCATCATGAAAATATTTTTTAAGTGCATTTTGTTTTAAACATTCAGTTTAAACATGCATATCTGATTTTCAAAAATCATATTATTCTATATTCATCTGAATGAATTTCTTATCTATCTATTCTTCATTTCCTTTGTATTTTGATAGATTAGAAATCTATGATCTAGCATAGTGTGTGCATTGACTTGGGACATGAAATTTATTTCGGACATGTTGTTACCAAGTACAATGTTTTGCTATTATCATAGTGTGGTAATGGCATCAATCAAATAGGGGGAGATTGTTAGGATTCATAATTAGTACACCCACTTAATTTGATTGATCCATGCCACGTGTCTTTTTATGGACTTTAAGACCGCATGTAATGAAGTTATACTTCAATTTTTAGATAAGTCCATTTCTAGATTTTTTGTTTGTCTAGGCTGAGTAGTTCGGTTTACCCTTAGCGGTTTAGATCTTCAAACCGCGTTTGTGCTATCTAAGAACCGCCAGCATAGAGTTGCTTATTTTTCATCAAACCGCATTCTGTGGTTTTGATGAAACTGCTCCTCAAGTCTCTCTTAGAACCGCTGATGACACTTGATGGAACCGCAATCATGTAACCGCGTGCTTCAATTTCTTATGAAACCGCACATCAAGTTCATCCTCGGAACAGCTGCCTGGTGGAACCGCCGATCAGTTAATGAAGAATTCAAGAGAAGTCATTTATTCCTTAGACAAATATTCTCTTTTCAACCGTAAAGGAATATTTTATGTCATGTCAAAATAACTCTAAGTTAACTTGGAGTTACTGCTAGGAATGTCGGTCTTGTCCAAGTAATTTGAATTGTTTACCGTTAGTCCTTTCTGCAACAAAGGACAGTTGTCAGGTAGTGGTGCTACGACTACCTAGGACTACAAGACAAAACCAAGGACGAAAATGACAGCTCAACCAATGGGAATTCGACAGCACTGTACCCTTCATATTTGATTCAAATCTTTACCCAACGGTCACAAGGGTGCACTGCCTATAAATAGCCTTCATTTCTCAACAATGAAGGTTGCTGAGCTTCAAGAGATTTATTCCCAAGTATTCAAGTTTGCTTTGAAGATTGTTACCCAGATATTCAAACCTTCAAACCATCTCCTTAGAAAACCCAGAATTCCTTCATCAAGCTTCAAGCCATCAACCATTCCATACTCAGCCTTTACACCGAAAGTTCTTCATTTGCTCAAACCATCATTTAGATACTTAGAGCATTTGATTTCTTTCCACACACACACCCGATTTATATAATCACATAGATTATATACTTCGAATACACCGGTTGATTTTTCATAGCTTTATAGGTTAGATTGTTTGATTAGAGTTTAGAATCATCTTGTAAAACCTCCTCTAATTAATACAAGTCTAGTAGCTATTAGAAAATCCTAGATTAACCATCTAGGTAGAGGACGTAGTTCATTCAAGAACGAACCTCTTCAAATTGTGTGTTTGATCTTTACTTTTCTGTCTTGTTATTTGCTTTTCTGTTTGTGGTCTCTAACTTGAATCCATATACGAAATGACTTGAAAAGTGAATTGTGTTTTTCTTTGATCTTCAAGTTGATCTATCGGTTGCATCATAGTGTTTTCAACCCGAGTCAAACCACCCAACTCTTTAACTATCAGTTTGGCCAAAACCGCCAAAACTCCGCTGTGCATTTTATCAGTTCGGTTTAAGTGCTTTAAACCGCAGTTGACCAAACTGATAAGTACTCGGTTGATTTTCAAGGGTATTTTTTCGAAAAAGTTTGGACCGCTATTCACCCCCCCCCCCCTTCTAGCGGTTCTATACCCTTGTTGCCCTCTGGGACCAACAGTTTGCCTATTAGACGTGGACTCTTAACGTGTAATGGGGGTTAGTGTAAACTACAAAACCTGCTTTTTTATTTTTAATTTTAAAAAAAAAAAAAAAAAGGTTCTTTGATCTCTCTATATGTTTCCTCGATTTAATCTTCCATTTGGAATTGGTAATGTTAGCGATGCTATCCATTTATAGAAAGAAAGTTACTTTAATAGGATAAATGTCAAGATATAGTAGATGAAAATTACCTGGACAGAAATGTATGCTAAGAGCCACAGAAATGAGGGGCAACCAGCAGCCTGCCTTTCCCTCTGGAAGAGTTTGAACTGGTCCTTGTAACTTTTTCCTGAGAAAGGTCGTGGGATTGGAGGAGGCACTTTAAAAAATTATTAGAAAGTCAAATGCTGATAGTATTAGTTAAAAATGCCAGAAACCAATGAAATAAAAGGGGTCCTTTCAACATTACTTATGTTGATAAATAGTTTTGTGGTACAACTTCAGAAACAAAAATATAGTTTACTCCCTCGTACATTCTTTTTTCTTCTGTCCCAAAGAAGATTCACATTTGTAAAAAAAAAGGGAAATAAATTTGGTGAAATTTCATGAATATACAAGCACGTAAAGCTACAGCTTTAAAAAGTTTGACTTGTCAAACCAGACTCTTTTTTTAGGATGTGGGGAGTATATTTTTTTATTATTAATTTGATTAAGAAAGATAACACCCACCCACCCCAAGACTTCAATTTGGAAAAGGTACCTTATTTCTTTGTCCTAAGAAGGATCATATATTCTTACAATGTTAAAGGAACTGATTCCCAAAAACTTCATGTCAGACAAGCGATTAAGAAAGACTTAGAAATTTACTTTAAATATAAGAGGTAAATCTCAAGATAACAAGTATGTATCATGCGCATGTGAACATAGGACAGGGCTCGAGATCGGCTACATTTTGAAAGAGGTAAATAGAGCTACTGATTAGATATGAGGATCTCAAAGGATCCAAGGACGATAGAATTCAATTGGCAATGTATAACAAGGACTCAGGTAAAGGGTTGGGTGCGGTTATGGGTCCAGAGACCAGGTTCATGAAATTCAGGACCCGTGGACTCGGCTAATAAGTGTTCAAACTTTGAACATGGGTGTGGGGACAAGGGATAACATAATGATCATACCTCTTCATATGAGTACACCATAAATGTTCAAACTTGTGTCAGAGAGTGAAAGGCAGGCTGCTGGTTGCCCCTCATTTCTGTGGCTCTTAGCATACATTTCTGTCCAGGTAATTTTCATCTACCATATCTTGACATTTATCCTATTAAAGTAACTTTCTTTCTATAAATGGATAGCATCGCTAACATTACCAATTCCAAATGGAAGATTAAATCGAGGAAACATATAGAGAGATCAAAGAACTTTTTTTTTTTTTAATTAAAAATAAAAAAGTAGGTTTTGTAGTTTACACTAACCCCCATTACACGTTAAGAGTCCACGTCTAATAGGCAAACGGTTGGTCCCAGAGGGCAACAAGTGTATAGAACCGCTAGAGGGGGGGGGGGTGAATAGCGGTCCAAACTTTTTCGAAAAAATACCCTTGAAAATCAACCGAGTACTAATCAGTTTGGTCAACTGCGGTTTAAAGCACTTAAACCGAACTGATAAAATGCACAGCGGAGTTTTGGCGGTTTTGGCCAAACTGATAGTTAAAGAGTTGGGTGGTTTGACTCGGGTTGAAAACACTATGATGCAACCGATAGATCAACTTGAAGATCAAAGAAAAACACAATTCACTTTTCAAGTCATTTCGTATATGGATTCAAGTTAGAGACCACAAACAGAAAAGTAAATAACAAGACAGAAAAGTAAAGATCAAACACACAATTTGAAGAGGTTCGTTCTTGAATGAACTACGTCCTCTACCTAGATGGTTAATCTAGGATTTTCTAATAGCTACTAGACTTGTATTAATTAGAGGAGGTTTTACAAGATGATTCTAAACTCTAATCAAACAATCTAACCTATAAAGCTATGAAAAATCAACCGGTGTATTCGAAGTATATAATCTATGTGATTATATAAATCGGGTATGTATGTGGAAAGAAATCAAATGCTCTAAGTATCTAAATGATGGTTTGAGCAAATGAAGAACTTTCGGTGTAAAGGCTGAGTATGGAATGGTTGATGGCTTGAAGCTTGATGAAGGAATTTTGGGTTTGCTAAGGAGATGGTTTGAAGGTTTGAATATATGAGTACACCATAAATGTTCAAACTTGTGTCAGAGAGTGGCATTTTGCTTCTTTTAGCACGTTAGGGTACATTTGGTCTAAGAGGAACTCTTAGGCTCGTTGCTTCCGAGAAAAAGGCCAATTTCTTTTGTTTAATAGAATTGTTTTCCTTGCTTAGCTCGAGGCCTCTACATTGTATGCTTTTAGAAGAGTGTCTATTACTACTATAGCGAGAGACTGGAAACAGTGGTGCATCAGTCTCCTATTTATTTTCTTTTGTTTCCACTTTTTTGTTCAGGTGGATAGCTAGTTCGATGTGGATGAATTGTTTGTCATTATTCTAAACATACTTTGTTTATCGAAACTATTATATCGATATAAATATATACATAAATACACGCACACATACGTAGGAAAAAAAAAGTGGACAACGATTTTCTTCTAACTCTCTTATTTCAAATTGATTTATTTCTGGTGTCCCAACTTTTCCGAACTATAGGAGGGTCTTATCCCTTTCTGAATGGTATAAGCAGTCCCCAACTAAACTAGATTCCATATAGAATCTAGTGCTCAAAACAAGCACTGTACTTGATCTTGAATAGTAATTGTGCCAAAACAAAGTGAGGAATCGGTACAATTGCTTCCAGCATTTCTAAACAGATGTGTCCACCTAAAATATAATCATTCAAATATCAAGCAAGGAGGTATTTACGCTGGCTGCCTAAAAACACAAAATGATCATCAATAACCTTCCCATCAAGAATTTTGAGAGGTAAGTAAAAGACACAAGTACGATCGCTATCTGTTCTTGGACATCATGAGAACAATTTGGATTAGGTGCATAAAGAGTCAACTTAAAGAAACAGAGCAATATGACAAGCCACATATAACGTTTGAGGAAGAAGGATCGTAGAACTGAGTTTAGTAAGTCATGTTATTAAGTGCAGATCAATGCACGACAACAACAACAACAATTAAACTACCAAACATTGACTGCGTAGTGCATTGTATCAAGAATAGAACACTCACATTTAGGTAATATTTCCCCAATTATCTTTAACTTTCTGAGTTGCAGGATGAGTAAAGGAAGAATAGCAATTCTGAGAGCCAATGATGAGACAGGAATCACTATCCACCTGCAAAAAACACATCGTCACTCATGAAACAAACAGCAAGTAATTCCACGTGAATAGTATAAAATATTCCGATTCCAATCAGTGTCATTTTCCAAAAACATTTGTCCGGCAATGAATGTTCATTTCTAAGAGTTCTTGCACAATTCACTTTTCTCAATGCCCTGATTCACAAGCAACTATGTAATGCGAACATTCCGGGTAGAATTCTCCCTGACTCAAAAGAGAGAGAGAGAGAGAGAGAGAGAGATTCGCTTTGCCTTTCTTGGTCAAACTGACTGAACTTCATCCAAAAATTTATGAAAATTTAATTATGGTGGTGAAAGTCAAAAATATATTGCTATGAACCATTGAGAATACTATCTATGAGTAATAATTTTTTTTTTAAAAATGAGGATGTGCAATTGGAAGTATTAAAGTTCTTAACTTTTTGGAGAAGCTACATTCAGTCCCTCATTTCTAGACAAAGGGGAAAGGAAAGTACAATTGGGCAGCTTCAAATAAACGAAATTCATTGTGCCTCGCTAAACTTACCAAGGCAACCCAGTATGATCATGGACGCCATCAAGCAACCAAATGAGAGCACGAACCGGGAAAATCGATTCCTCACCACCGCCAACTCCAACAATCGATTCCGCAATTTCGGAATCATAATTATCAAAATCACCGCCAAATCCTAAATCCGACGCATCAGGCTGAGTCGCGAGCGAGTCTCCCTCAGAGTCGAGACCATTGGAATCCGAGTTGCGAGTCGAGAAGAGGCGAGAAGATGAGTAATTACAGGGCGTGGACGTGAATGGTGAGCGAACGCCATTTTTTGAGGTGAGAAAGCTAAATAGAGATGAGGTTCGGAATTGATGCGGCTCCGTCGAAGTGGAGTGGGAAGAAGGATAATTATTTGAAGAAGGATAAGAAAAGGACAGTATTGAAGGAAAGATCGCCGGTATTCGACGGTGGTTTCTGCGGCGGCGTAGAAGATTTGAGAGTAAGAGTTTTGGGGTGGGCATGGTGATGACCACAGGGGAACTGCTACTGTTGGTTTAGGGGAGGCGACGGCGTTGGAAAGGGTATACACTCGCCCACCACATTTCTATGTACACTCCTTTCAACTTACTAGTAGTGTTCTAACCCGTGAGATGCACGGAAAAAATCTCATTTATTTAATAGTTAAATAACGGTCTATATAGCTGGATTAAGAATCATAAAATTACAAAACTACTCACTTTATTTTGTAATTGAAAATTAAATGAATAAGCCAAAGGAATGAGATACATATTGATAATACATTTGCGATATTGAATATAACTTTAGATGCTAGTTGTTTGTTGCGAATAATAATCTTGTTGACTATCGTTTTACTCCATCCATCCCAAATTGATAGTCACGTTTGATTATTCATCATTTTTATTGATATAAAGACTTGCATCATAAAACATAATTGTTAATGCGCTTTACAGCTTAAAATGTACTTAAATCATTTTGGGACATATTGAGTATAAGAAAAATATTACTATTTTAATGACGGCTCCATCCGTCCCATTAAATATGCACTTTTTCAATCACACATAAACCCTAATATCACGTCTCTTAAATGTGCCAACAACCACATTCAAGCATTCTATTGGTACATCTATATATGTGTTGTCAGAAAGAGAAGGGTGAAATCTCTCTCTCTCTCTCTCTCTCTCTCTCTCTCTCTCTCTCTATATATATATATATATATATATATATATATATTAAAGTTGGTGAGGAGGGTTATGGCTTTGACACATAGACAAACATATGTTAAAGCTTCATTTGTGTGAAGCCACATCATCACTATCCTAAATGTGTGTGACTTTTGATATTCTTATTATTAGCTAATACTATTAGCTAATAATATTAGTTATGATATGAGTTAACTATTACTATTAATAGTAATATTTAACTATAATAGTTACTATACAAGTTAACTATTACTATTAATAGTATTAGTTAACTATAATAGTTAACTATTGCTATTAATAGTATTACTTAACTATAATAGTTACTATAGTAGTTAACTATTACTATTAATAGTATTAGTCAACTATAATAGTTACTATAATATATAACTATTACTATTAATAGTATAATTAACAATAATAGTTACTAGGCAAGTTAACTATAATGGTTTCTTTATAAATTAACTATTATTATTAATAGTATTATTTAATCATAACAGTTATAATATATGTTAATTTTTACTATTAATAGTATTAGTTAATCATAGTAGTTACTATATAGGTTAACATTATTATTAATAGTATTAGTTAATTATAATAGTTACTATAAATATTAATAAGTATTATTAATAGTATTAGATATTGATATAGATTAATTTTTACTATTTATGGTTTTAGTTAAGATGATGTTTACTATTTTAGTTAACTATAATTAAAAAAATATTTTTCAAATACAATATATTTATATTATAAAAAACTGTTATGCTACTTTATTAAATAAAAATATAAAAAAAGTAAAATACAAAAAAATAACAAATTAGTTAGCCGTGCAGAGCACGGGTTATCCACTAGTAGTTTAGTAAAGGCAATAAATCACAAAACGTCAAAGTTGTGGAATTCATTTGCTACTTCTAAACGTCTAAAATTAGGTAGTGGATGCACTATATGGACGGACGGAGGTTCTATATTTATTGATTCTCCTTTGTATAACTATTCATCCAACAACCGGAGACCATGCAATGACTATTACTGAGTTGTCAATTGAAGGACCAGAGCAATTGCTATAGTCGAAGTAAATGGAGTACAGAAATGGAGTCAGTAAGGTTGATCAGTCTAAAGATAATAATAGCCATACATATCGCAACTATAGTTTAATAAATAAATAGTTTATAAGTAGAATAGGAAATTGACAAATATAATTGGATTGCCATGAAACTAATGAAATGATAAAACTCAAAAGGATGTTTCGATTTGACTGTTTATCTGAATAAGATTTATTTTTTTAAATTAAAACTAAAACCCTTATAATAAATATATTTCCTACAATGTTATTATATCTATATGAATAATATCTGTATAAACATAAAAATTTACAATAATATTCAGAAAATAGAAAATAAAATTTTAAAAAATAGAATAAATATTAAATATTTGAAAGAGAAGTTTGTGTCTATATAGGTGAAACGAAACTCTTTACCTTTTTATATTAAAATAATATTCATTTAACATGGGTTAATGTCACATAAAATAGAAACTAAGTATGCTATGGAATCCCCGTAATTATATAATAAATATTGCTAACATAATTTCTTTTTAAGTATATCTGCTATAAGTCAAGAGTTTTACTAAAAAGAAATTAAATTACCATGGCGTCAACGAAACATTTAGAAGACCGACTACATAAATACAGCATCATAAATAACAGTGCATCAAACAGAAATACATCTTCAATCAGTTCCATATAGGTCATCTGTCGTATATCATATTACATAATGAATGAAATGTAAAAGTACATTCTAATAAATTTAAATTAAACTAATAAATAAACCATCAAAATTAATGTTAAATTATTAATTTAGAATCAACATTGGTAATTTAGTAATTCTATCTGAAGTAAATGAGGCAAAATTTACGGCTAAAATCATATCTCCTTTTGCAACTACAATAACTACGGTAACTGAATTTTATTAGGGAAATGACAATTTAGGGTCCAAAGTTTAGGGGGGTGTGTGCCAATAGGGGTCTGATGTTTCAATTTTGTCAATTTAGGGTCCAAAGTTAACAACGTTAGTCAATTTGAGGTTTTTTGACGGAAATGTTAGAAAAAATCGTTAAGCCACCACGTGCGTTGCACATGCAACTTAACTGACGTTATTTAGGGTTAAAATTACCAATTTACCCTTTATACTAGACCCTAAATTGACAAAATCCTAAAGTTTGGACCCTGTTTTGTCATTTTTAAAAATTAACAAATTAAATTTCAATTTTTTTCACTTTATGGTATATTAATTAAATTAAAAAAAATATGCATGTTTAATGTATTAAAATTTAAAATAAATATTGTATTAGATATAAATATGTCATTACCATATTAATAACTATAATAGCAAAAAATGAATAGAATGATAATATTAAATATTAAATGATAACAAGATAATAAAATCTATATATGTATATATATTATTTAAAAATATAAAAGACACTAATATAAACTATAAAGTACCTAAAGACAAAAATTGTAAATAAAATAAATATAATTGTTATAAGGTACCTAAATATATAAATATGTCTTTTTTTTTAAGAATTTCTCTAGCCCTTGTAGTCTTATTGGACTTTATCTTTTAAGGCTATATGTTTGTAATTACAAATAAATATAATTGGTTATAAATTAATAATAAAGAATTATCAAATAGCACAACTTACACAATAGGCCTAGAAATACATAAGGTAATGACATATTTATATCTAGTACAATATTTATTTTTAATTTTTAATATTTTTATTTCTTTACTTTGAATCAGTATATTTGGTACAAAAAATATATATTTATTACAAAAAAAAATTCTTTTCTTTAAATATTTTTTATTTATGTATTGTATATGTTTAAAGAATATATATAAATATATATATATATATATATATATATATATATTATCATATCATTAATATTTAATATTACTATTCAATTTTGTTTTTTCCTGTTATAGTTATTGATAGGGTAATGATATATTTATATCTAATACAATATTTATTTCAAATTTGAATACATTAAACATGCATAAAAATAATTTTTTTATTTAATTAATATACGGTGAAGTGGAAAATTTTGAAATTTAATTTGTTAATTTTTAAAAATGACAAAACAGGGTCCAAACTTTAGGATTTTGTCAATTTAGGGTCTGGTGACTGGTATGAAGGGTAAATTGGTAATTTTAACCCCAAATAACGTCAGTTAATTTGCATTTGCAACTCACATGGCCACTTAACGATTTTTTCTAACATTTCCGTCAAAAAAAACTTCAAATTGACTAACGTTGTTAACATTGGACCCTAAATTGACAAAATTGAAACATCAGACCCCTATTGGCACACCCCCCTAAACTTTGGACCCTAAATTGTCATTTCCCCATTTTAATAAGAGATTCGCCACAATTATAAGGAAAAAAATGGCCTTGAATATAAGCAAAACTTCCCAATTTCAAACTGCATTTAATATTGTTTTTTCAAGAAATTGCAGGAGGCGTTTAAATACAAACAACAACCCACTCTCTTGATCAACATCAAGTCTTTGGGTGGAGCTCTAACCACAATATATATGGCTGCATTCAACGAAATCAACACCCATTATAGCTTATCATCATTTTCACCATTCGACTATCAACAAAACCTAATTTTAGTGGAAATAATTCATGAAGCCATAATCTACTACTGTCACATGTTTCTTGAACACTCACTACAATTCTTCTCTCTTGCTCTCTTTGACACACAATTAGTTAATGATACTGTTATGTTTAATGAAATAGTATTGTATACCCACAGCTAAATTCACGATAAAACAAACAACACAAATTGAAAATTCAAGAAATCAAGGAAATTAGGTTTCCGGTTTTTTTTATTTTTATTTTGCTCGCTGATCATTGAAATCACTTTCAACCTTCAGCATATAAACCTGAGAATGAAATTAATATTAAGCAAAGTGTACATCATATATGTAAGAATTTGAGACGGAAGGAAGCATAAATCAAAATATGGAACTTTGCCTTAAGGTTCTAACTGGAAATTAAACAACTTTTTTTTTTATAAGGAATTAGATTACGCAACGACTCATTTAGACACACAGATAACCACATATGTAAATCAATGCATAGTTCAATTCACACACACTGAGAACCACAAAAATTTAAAATCAAATCCATACAAATAGAGAAATACACAAACATGTGGAGAGCACATAAATTTAGTGGATAGCTGGGGAAATCAAGAAAAAGTTATGTGACGGGAATTCTAGCGCAGTGGTATATGGGTGAAACTCTACAAAATTAACACTAATATGAAGCCGACTTTCTAACTCTGACCAAATGACAAAAAAACCTTCAAAAATAACAAAAATAAACTGAACTCATTATTGTTTAATTTTCAGTCCATCAAAATATACATGGCTGGCTGGGAGAAAATAACCTCACTTAAAAGAGAAAATTACATAAGAAACCTTAAATCACCATCTTATCTTCAGGAACAAATATTAATACTCGCTCCGTTTCATAATACATGACGTTTTATGAGCAATTTTTTGTTCCAAAATATTTGACGTTTTACTATTACCAAGAAAGAATTACTCTTGTTTACCTATTATACCTTTATTCATTAACTGTGAACTATTTCTTGTATAAGCATTTAAATGCCTAGGTAATTGGATACTTTTAGGGGCACATATGTCTTTTTAATATATATTAATTGCATTTCTTAATATGTGTGAAAAAATCTAAAACGACATGTATTATGAAACGGAGGAATTACATAATATCGATAAATTTATTTATACATTGTGAAATACTTTGAACAAATATTAATACATAATATTGATAAATTTATTCATACATTGTGAAATACTTCATTGAAGACAACATTATTAGTTGAAACATTACATACATAAGCCACAACTACTCTATTCTTCTTGCACGACTTGCTTCAACTTCTTTCCATATTCGTTCCCAGAAAAGTCTTCATTTGAAGAACGCTTCACACTAATTGCAACTGTAGTTTCAAAGAATTTCAGTTACGAAAGGCCGCTTGGAGAAAGTTTTCCACTAACATTCACTTTTGAGCTACCCTTTGGAGTAATCAGTGTCTTACCAACTTCTCCTGTTTATTTAAAAATAAAAACGCAATAAAAAACAACAATTTAACTGGTACTTATGAATATAAAAAAATAAATAATATTTATATCATAGCTTATTTAACTCATACCTTATATTGTAGTTCATACAGTCCAACCAACTCTTCACCTTGGTAGGGATGGCAACGGGGCGGATAAGGGGCGGGTTTGACCAAAACCGTACCCGCCCCTCAAAGAACCCCCTTAGTACCGAACCCGCCCCGCCCCGCCAACTAGTTAACCCGCAGCCGCCCCGCCCCGCCCCGTATGGTCCAAAATCAATTTTTTGGGGGAATCAAACTTCAAAAAGGGAAAGAAAATTAAAATTCTCCTTGAGCTTGAGATTGTATTAAACAGTCGGGAATTGAAATTGAAAAGCTTTTCAAGGAAATTAGACGGTAATTCAAACACCAATGCAATTGAAGATGAAAAATAGATATTCAAAATCATGAATCTAATAACAACAAAGAGAGTAGAATGTTAATTTTAGGAAGAGAAGGGGACCTGGTGGTAATCTTCAGAAGGTACGACTAAAGCATCGAGAGGTGGAGAGTGAGAAGCCATTAACGACCTCAACGAAGCTAGTGTCTCTGCCGCCATCGTCGATCTCTCGCTTCTCTCTCTCTCTGTCGCCTGAATGGGATGTCGATGTCTCTGACTCTAGCGCCGCATCTCACACTTCGCTTCTGTTCTAACCCTAGGAATCGATTTGAGAGAGAGAGAAGCCGTGGGTGTCTCTGTCTCTCTAGCGGCGGAGTGGAAGTCGGAGGAAGACCTGGAAGCGGCGGAGTGGAAGTCGCCGAGGTCGATGTCTCCCAGTCTCTCTAGCGCCGCATCTCACTCCGCTTCTGTTCTTCTAACCTAGGAAATCGATTTGAGAATGAGAGAGATAAGCCGTGGGTCTCTGACTCTCTATAGTGTGTGGGTAATAATTGAAATGGGATAGGGATATTATGGTAATTTTATATATATATTAGTATACGGGGCGGGGCGGGGCGGGGCCCCGCGGGTTGAGATGAGAAACCGAACCCGCCCCGTGACCCGCCGGGTTTTGAAAAAAGGCTACCAAACCCGCCCCGCTGCGGAGCGGATCGTCCCGGATACGGAGCGGGTTCGGACAAATTGCCATCCCTACACCTTGGTCAAAACAATAGCACATCCATCCTAATGAAAGTATTGCTCAATAGTATCACCCTTAGTTGTCAATTTAAGCTCGGGGTAAAGCGCAACGTGGACACCATGAGTACACCACGTAATTGTACTGTCAACAATGCTTCAAATTCAAGCATAACCTAATACAAAAAGTTGAGGTTATGTACAATAAAAAAGTAGGTTGATAAAGTAGTGAAAATGAAAAATGTATACTCCCTCCGTCCCACTCGAATTAGGACAAATTTCCATCCCTTGGTGTCCCATTCGAATTAGGACAACCCAAAAAAAGAAATGTTTTATTTAATGGGACCCACATTCACACTCACAACAACTTTTCACTCATTATTTTCTACCCCACTTTCTCTCTCCTACTTTACTTTTCACACTCACTCCACTAACACTTTTTCCTTAATCCCCGTGCCCAACCCAAAAATCCTAATTCAGGTGGGACGGAGGGATTTCATTTTGTGCAAGTGTTTCTAGTGCAGGTTTTTCCACCAACTCATGGCACTCTTTATCCCACAGATGGAATAACGCATTCCCCGTTTCGTTGTACACTCTGATTTGAACCATATACCTGTACATATAATTTCTTTACTCGCACTATTTTAATACATTAACCTAAATCGAATTGACATGTAAAATAAACTAATTGTAAATATATCTTAGTTCTCCGTTAATCAAAAGCAACGCATCCTCACAATAGTAAATCCCACCGGCTGAGGTCATTTTCTTCAAGCGACGCTCGCTCCAATATAATACCATTCGTACTTCAACTCAACCGTTGAAACTTTGCGGTATGTTCGATAAGTACCTTCATGCGAAACATAAGTACGTTCAAATTTACGTAACAAATCAATTTGAAAATTAAATATATGGATATGCAATTTGAAACTCACCTTACACGTTTCACGGAGTTGCTCTAACGTCCTAAAGCGACCCTTCAGGTTATACTCTTAATTCTGAAAATATTGTCCAAAAATACTACTCCTTTGTTTCGGGTATTTGGGATTCTCCCATTTGCCATGGCTGGCCATGATTATGACCAAAAACTCACTATGGTCATTCTCTTCTTTAAACGTCTAATATCAGGTTCAGTACCATTGCACAAATTATAACAATTCATATATACATGAATTGCAATTGCAGGTTACATGCCAATTGGTCAAACACATTCACTATAACTCAAACAATTACAACGTCAGACATCTGTGTGAATATGAGAAAGAGACATCTGAGGGAAGTTTCTCTTTGGACTTGGAGGGCTGAAAAGTTTAAAGACGATTTGAGAGGAGGGGGAGGTGGGGGAGTTATAATCGCTTGGGGGTGAAAATAAACAAAAATGCCCAATTTCAATGCAGAAACCATTAAATGGAATTGCATATAATACTGTTTTTCCAAGAAATTGTGAGTCGTGATTTAAATACAAATGGCAGCCCATTCTTTCTTGACCATTATCAGCATCATGTCTTTGGATAGAGCTCTAACCACAATATCCATGGCTACATATAGGCTACATATAACGAAACTAAAACTCATTATAGCTTTTCATCATTTTCACCATTCCACCATCAAGAAAACCTAATTTCAATGGAAATATTCATAAAGCCATAATCTACTACTGTCACATATTTCTTGAACACTCACTACAATTTCTACTCTCTTTCTCTCTATATCAAACACTTGATGATACTTGTATGTTTAATGAATTAGTATTTAAACCCACGGCAAAAGTTAGGATAAAACAGGCAATGCAAATTCAAAATTCAAGAAATTAAGAGAGTAAGAGAAACTGACAATTTTGCTCGTCCACAGACTGTGTGCTTGATCAAGATCCATCGAACTACAACTGGGTATAAACCAATCACCCTCGAAAGAAAAAAACACATTTTTTTCCGAACAGATGCTAAAAAGATTGATCGGTTCTCTCATCTATCTACTTCATATGCAAATATGAGAGAAGTAGCATCAGCCATAACTTAGCCATTGCACTTTTTTATATTAGCTCATATAACGCTTTCAGATATAGTTCTTGCTTGAAGTTGCTATGAACAGGAACACTACACAATTACCAGTTGGATAGGCACATAAATTTAAAGGTAAAGAGAAAGTATATTGGGCATTTAATAGTTACAGACTTGATAATTGAGTCAACTGGTGAAAGAATGAAAAAGATGTGAAATTACAAACTTAGAATTGATTTAAGTCATGAAAGAATAAAAAATGTTAACAATGTTTGTAATATAAGAGCTAGTCTATAACTAAAGTTTCATATTCTAATCGGAAAAAATAATACTCCCTCTACCCCAAAATAGTTGCATTTTTAGGAGAATCTTTTTGTCCCAAAATACATGCAGTGTAAAACTAAAAAAGTACTACCTCCGTCCCATCATCGTCCTAGACCAAAATAAAACTTTTACTTTGGGGCGGAGGTAGTACTTTTTTAGTTAAATTGCAACCAAATTAACCATAAAAAATAAAGTGATACTAACTTTACGGGACGAAGGAAGTATCACTATAAAAACAAAATTCTTCTTATATAACACATTGCCATTGACCATATCACTTTCTTATTGAAATTACTGCACAATATCTAAAGTTGCATGCGATATGGACTAATGCTGATGTGCAACATCTTCTTTCTTATTGGTAAGAATCTTAAATTACTCCCTTTGTTTCAACCAAAAGTCAATTGTTGGCAAAGAATCATTCTCAGAGTAATACCTGATTCCATGAATAAAAAGAAAGAATGTGATTTGCAGCAGTACTACAGTTAAAGAACACCACAAAGAATATATGAATCACACACAGAAAAGCACACACATAAAAACACACCAAAATTAAAGAGTATGGAGACGATATAACCATAGCTGTATCCACAACTTTCATTTACAACTTTCAGAAAAGAAATACCAAAGAAAAATGACAAATTAACTAAAATGAGATTAAGAGAAATTGATTAAAATACATAATTTGAAACCAATTCTCAAAACCAAACCCCTCAAATGAAATAAACGTATTCTTAATTTATCAAAAGAAAAACAGAATAATAGAAAAAAGAAAATCACAACCACCAAACAAAGGGGAAGTTAATTAATTAATCAATTATACTCGGGTGTAATCAAGCTTCATTTATATGTACTCAAATTCACCCAAAAAAAGAACACATAATAAGAAAATACCATCAGCCTCCAAAGTTGAGTACTCCAGTAGTCATCGTGCCGAGAATCCAGCAAAATGTAGAATCTTTTATTGACAAAAACATATGATTAGAGCTCCCAAGAAGGAGGTTACCTGAGTTGTCGATAGAATCTGTAAAAGCTGTGTGGAGTAAGAATCCACACCCTCTCGTCAACACATTGATAGGTTCGCTCGCCAATTTGCAAACTCTACAAAGAAAACTCAAAAACAATTTTCAGTCGTTCCAACATTTATGTACACAGATCGGCTTCTTGAATCCTATTTCTAAAGCAAACGACAAAGAAATCCAATACCCATATGGAAATTTACAAAGCTTAGGTGTGTAAATTTGATTATACGAACCCAATAGATCACGCATGGTGCAAATTCATAAAAAAAAATAAAAATTGCAAAACCAAGCAAATAAACAGCATGACAAAATTATTGTTAAGAGACATGAAAAATTCCCAAATGAGAGTGGTGGACCAAAACTAATACATTAAATAATCGAAAATAGACACCTTAAAGGCTGTTAATAACCATCGCCATTGCCCATTGTCTCCTTATAGCTCTTCTATTTGGTAACATCACTACACAAAACATACATTTGAATCAGATTTCACTCGCCATTTTCTTTTATCGTTAAAACCTTGAAAGTAAATAAAAATGGATAAAACCCTAGAAATAATGAAATACCCTAGTCATCCGTGATCCGCCTTTTTGGACTCTTCTTCCTACAATTTTATCAAATTTGACATGGGTGAGAGGAGATTTACAGGAAATTGTATGTAAATGAGAAGAAAGAGAGAGAAAGTACCGAAAAAGTAGCAGATGTCGGTCACTGAGACTCCGATTCGTCACCCACGGTTTGAATTTTGGGCGAAATCCTTTTGTTGTCGATAGAATCGATTTTGTTGGAGTTTGTTGTATTGGTTTTGGTGTGTGAGTTTTTATGTGTTTGCTGTGTGAAGACTGAAATGAAAAGGGGAAGACAGCGTCAGTAAGAAGGTGGAAGACGGAAGTGGGTTGATGGCCTTGCCGGAGAAGAAGAAGTGTCGCCGGAAAAGAAGAAGCCTTCACCGAAGAAGAGAGACAGGCGACGAACTATAGGACGCCGTGAATGAACTTCGGTGGGCTAGAGAGATAGATTTAGGGAGAGAAAGGGGTTGAGAGAGAGAGATGATCGCCGGAGACGAAGGCCGGAAAAGGGCTGTCGGCGAATATGCGGAGAAAGACAGATTTGGGTGAGAAAGAGAGATCTTGTGTGTGTGTGTGTATTTCTAGAGAGAAAGATCGTGTGTGTGGGGGGCGGTGATAGAGACAGAGCTACGATCGCCGGAGCCGGAGCCGATGGCCGGTAGTCGGCGAATATGCGGAGAGAGAGAGAGAGTTTGTTATAGGGCCTGCTGAGTTTTGAAAAAGAAGGATAGGAAAAGAAATAGAAGAAAGTCTAATATATTTTCCAGGTTGCTCCCGAGATTTTTTAAGAAGGAAGTGGGTGGAAAGGAAAGAAAATTCTTTAAGATTTGTTCTCCTACCCAATCCTCCCAAAAGTGGAAGGAAATAAAGTCTTATAAACAAAACGTTTTGATAAACCTATTTTACCCCTCAAATATAACTCATTCTTTCTCTCATTAAATGTACAAGTGTAATTAACTCTATTTTCATTCCTTTTCCTTCCTAAACTCAAGAGCACATCTAGATGATGTTGAGTTCCTTCCCCTCCCCTTCTGTCCCCTCCCCTCCCCTCCCTTTCCTTTCTCTCTTTTAAAAACTCGGGAGAGGATCCTTAAAGAGAGAGAGAGAGAGAGAGAGATGTGAGGGAAAATGAGGAGGGGGAGAAGTTGATATGATTTTGATTGACGTGGCTTCTTGAAATTTCAAAGTGCAAGCCATCTATTGAATACTCCACCGAACTGACTGAATTACCCTTCAAACTTACGACAATGGCAAAGTTGGGCGGGAAACTGAAAATGGGAAGTGCACGCCTTATTCTATTATGATAGATTATTACTATTTTTTTTAGAAAGACCGTAGGCTCCGTTTGTTTTCTTGTAAAACAACTTTCGGAAAATGATTTTCCAGAAAATGTTTTCCGAAAATAACATAAACATGTTTTGGTTGTTTTGTAAATCTAAAGAAAATGTTTTCTAGGAAATATTTTCATATGAGAGAAAAATAATTTAATATGAGAAAAAAAACGAGAATTTTTTTTGAATGGGGGTAGGTTTTGGGGTGGGGAGGGGGTAGGGAAGGTTGGTGGATAGGGGCGAGGCGGGGGTGGGGTAGTAGGGTGGGGGAGGAGTTTTGTTGGGTATGCTTATCTCTTAACCCTCCTTATTATGTTAGAATTGATTGATACCATCACCTAAGAGTATTTTATGGACGTTAGGACCCTATGTAAGAAGTTTTATAACTTCAATTTTTAGCTTAGTCCATTTTATAGTATAGGCTTAGAATATAGGACTTGAAGCGAAAAGGAATGAACTAAGCAAGACTGTGGTCACTGCGCAGTACTTCTCTGCGCAGGACACCACTGCGCAGGTCTCTCCTGCGCAGCATTCTACCTTGCTCAGCTTTCGATGCATTAAAATCACCTAACTTGGAAAACGCTTAGAAGATGCACGCTTATTAAAGTGCTGAGGTGTGCAGAAACGATAAATTTGCACACTCAGCATATCCAACGGTGGAGATGCGCTCAGATGAAATAATTCAAATAAAAACAGCTGTCAACCTTCTAGAAGAAGCTTTTGAATTTGGTCTTCATGCTCAGTCTCCAACGGCTCAAAGATCCCTGCGCACCAATCATATTGTGCCAGGTCATCAACTTTGATCAGAGCCCCAACGGCTATAAAGGACACCTGCGCACCAATCATATTGTGCCAGCTCATCGTTCTTGCTCAGAGCACCAACGGCTAGTTTTAAGCTCTCTGCTATAAATAGCCCGCTCATCTTCATTTCCAAGTTGCTAGAGTTTGTGCTTACTAATATCCTTGAAGTTAAGAAGATTGCTGCTTATATTCCCAGATTCAAGATCAACCTTCAAACCTTCATTCCTTCAAACTCCTGCCCAGATCCTAAGCCTTATATCACCAGAATTCTTCGGGCTCTTTATCTCATAGATTCATAGAGCCCAGAATTTCTGTCACACACACACCTCTTGAAGCTTCGATCATTTAGATCTTACTTCTTGAGATACACCGGTTTAGTCTAGGATTTGCTCTTCATAGATTAGATTTTGATTTGAGTTTTGATTCTTTGTAATCTTGTAAAAGCTCCTCACATCAATATGAATCTCATTAGAAAATCCAAGACTAACCATCTTGGTAGAGGACGTAGATATTTCATCGATCGAACCTTTCCAAATAGCTTGTTCTTTATTCTTATTGCTTATTTCCTGCTTACATTTTATCTTAATAGCTGCTTTGTTTGATCTTATCAGATTGCTATTTGCTGCTGTTTTGTTACTGCTTATTGCCTTAGAACATTTTAACCAACTCTTTAGCCAAAACTTAGCGCGTGCGTTTTTACCTTCTGCGCAGTATACCATGCGCAGTAGCTGTTTAAATTTCCGCTGTGCATTTCACACTCTCTCTGCGCGCTATACTTAGCTTATTTGAGAACTGTGCACATAAGCCATTGCTTTGCAAAAGGGTTTGAAAAGAATTTTAAAAACGCTATTCACCCCCCCTCTAGAATTTTTCATACCCTTGTTGCCCCTTTGGGACCAACAAGTGGTATCAGAGCAAACACCTTCATAAAACTTGTTCTGTTTTTCAAGCTTAACAGCTTGGGTGCCGATTCAAGATGGCTTCAAAATCTTGGGTAATGGCTAACTATTCACATGTTCCATGCTGAATGAAGATCACTTCGAAATCTGGAAGCACTGCATGCTCACTCATTTTTCTTCTATCGACGAGATCCTCCATGACATCGTTCTTGAAGGACCCTACATCCCTATGAAGGCTAATCCTGATGCTGCTACCAACAAGGACAATCCTACAATCAAGAAGGCTAAAGAGGAATGGACCGATGAAGAAAAGAAATGGGTTGGCTACGATGGAAGAGCAAGAAACATCATTCTTAGCACTCTAGACCTCTCCACGCACAATCAAATTGTGAGCGGTGGAACTGCAAAGGAACTATGGGATGCTATTGAAGGATATGTGAATGGAGACAAAGTAAGCAAGGAAAACAAAAGATTTGTGGTGAAAAGAAAATTCAACTGCTTCATGAGAAAGGATGCTGAAACCTTGAGACAAACTTATGATCGCTTTTGTGCTGTTGTTAACTCTTGTAAATCTCTTGGAACTACTTTCACTAATAAAGAAGTCAATTCTCAATTCTTAGATGCGCTAGGTTCCAGATATGTGCACAAGGCAAGTCATCTGGAAGATTCTGGATTTCTAGATACTTGGCCTCTGCGCAGCTTATACGCTAACTTAAAAGTGTATGAGCTAAAGCTTGATCGAATTGATGAAACTGAAGGCAAAGGAAAACATGTTTCCTACGTTGCGCAAAAAGAACCTGCGCCTGCTTAAACCTCAGACAAAGTCTCTACTTCCTCTTTACTTGAAATGGATGATGATGATTTCGCTATGTTCGTTAAGCGATTCCAAAAATTCAGGAAATTCTCTAAACCTGGATCCTTGAGCAAACCACCTGCTAAGTTTTCTTGAGGCAGAGATTCAAAAAAGATGATGACTTGGTTTGCTACAACAGCAGATAGCCTGGTCATTTTGCTTCAAAATGCCCTATTCCAAAATTTGAGTACATGAAGTGGAATACTGTGCAGAGATCATCAAAGCAGCGCGGAATGATTGCTGAAAAAGACTGCGCAGAAAAGGAACTAAAGACTTGGATAGAGACTGACACTGAAGACAGTGATGATGATGACTCTGAGGATGGACTGCTCTGCTTGGTGGCCAATGCTGATGCTGATAGCGATTCAGACAATGATCCCGATACGGACACAAAGGCTGCGCCAAGGATAATTCAGAAGAAAGGTCCCACTATCACAGAACTGGTGGAAATGGGACATCTGACTCCAAGCAGACAGAATGGCAAGTACTTATTTGCCAGAGCAGACCTATCAAAGAAATTTGTAGCTCCACCTCCGCGAAAAGAATCTCTTGAAATTCCTGCTGGAATTGTAATAGAAAAGGATGACTCTACTGCTGAGCGTGAGTCTATTTTCAATCAAGCTGAAAAGGTAATCAAGAAATTCAATTCTATGAAAGAAGCAGTGGACTTATCAATTGGAGAAATTTCACAGCTTAAGATGGAGAAAACTCTTTTAAAATCTGAGATCGCCCTCCTTAAGGAGCAGATTAAGAGCATGACTCCTCTTACTGAAAAGAACCATTTTCTTACAGATCAAAATGTGCTATTTAAAATAAGAAACGAAGAATTGGCTGCTCAAGTAGCTGATCTCACAAAGATCACTGATGAGTGGACCAAATCTCGTGTCACTATGGATCAAATTTTAGAATCCCAAAAGGCCAGTGGAGTAAAGGAAGGCTTGGGGTTCTCAACTAGTGATAACTTTAAATGCGCAGTTTGCTCTGAAAAGGAAAAGGAGTTTACACCACAGCAAACTATTGAAATTCCTAAAGCAAAGCATTCTGCTTCAATGGGTAAAGGACAGGAGAAAGTCCAGAGACAAAATTTCCATTATGTCTACCCAAAGAAGCAAACTGGAAAAGCCAAGGGTAAGGCTAAAGTTGAATCTGCGCTTGACAACGCACCTTTTGATATTTGTTGCTCTTCTCCTTCGAATGACAAATCTGCGCATAAGGATCATGCGCATGAAAGCCATGCACCTCAACGCCAGATGCGCATATTTAAGAAAAGCGCACCAAAACTTCAAAAGATGGTGTTTGTCAAAGCAAGTTCATCTGCTCCAGTTAAGAATCCTGCGCCAAAGAAAAGTAAAGAGTTTGTGAAAACCCAATCTATAAGTGGCTTACATCATTGTTTTGTGTGTGATGGTTTAGGTCACAAGGCTGTAGAATGCCTTTTGCGATTTGCTCCTAATGCCAAGGGACGCAAAAATCCTAAGGTCAGACAGGAGTGGGTTGTCAAAAGTTGCTAACTCTAGGACCCAAGAATAAAGGGGACCTGCATTTTTAAGTGAAAGCAGCTGGCTATGGCATAAGCGCTTAAGTCATTTGAACTTCAAGTATTTGGCTAAGCTAGGAAGGGAAAATCTTATCAAAGGACTTCCCAGAGTAGCTGACCATCATGACAGAAAATGCGCAGCATGCCAGCTGGGTAAACAACGTAAGCAGTCTTTCTCCAGCAAGATTGCCTCCTCAACTTCCAAATGTTTACAACTGCTTCACATGGACTTATTTGGACCGGTCACCACCGCGAGCATTGGAGGAAACAAATATACCTTAGTTGTGGTGGATGACTACTCAAGATACACATGGGTCGAAATGATGATATCCAAAGATGACTGCTATGATATCTTGACTGCTCTCTTTCGAAAGCTCCAAACTCAAAAGGAAGATGACATCGTGAGCGTTAGATCAGACAATGGAACTGAATTCAAGAATAACGGTGTTGCTCAATACTGCGATGACCATGGAATTGATCACAATTTCTCTGCTGCTGGAGTTCCTCAACAAAATGGAGTTGTGGAAAGAAAAAATCGCACGTTGATTGAGGCTGGAAAGACTATGTTAGCAGAAGCTAAGCTTCCAAAGTATTTTTGGGGAGAAGCTGTCAACACTGCTTGCTTTACTCAAAATAGATCCCTTATCAACAAAGCCTACAACAAAACTCCATATGAGCTATGGAGAGGAAGAGCGCCCAACATTGCTTTCTTCAAGATTTTTGGCTGCAAATGCTATATCCTCTACAATGGCAAAGATCATAGAGGTAAATTCGACGCCAAAGCAGATGAAGGCATTTTCGTTGGGTATGCTAAACACTCTAAAGCTTTTCGTGTTTTTAATAGAACTACTCTAGTAATTGTAGAATCTGTACATGTTACTTTTGATGAGCATTCTCTCCTTGAGCCACATTTGGCTCCAAATGATTCTGATGATTCTGCTGAGAATGATGAGACAGGTACGCAGCCTCAAACTGCACCTGCGCAGAATGATAATCAAGTTAATCAAAGTCAGAATCAAGCAAGTCCATCTCATGCGCTTACACCCGATGCTGCGCCAAAAGTCACAACTCCTGATGCGCAAACACCTCCTCATGCGCATGATGTTTCTCCGCTTCAGTAAATCACTTTTGATGATATTGATGCTGAAGCAAATAAAGTTCCTATTGAAGATATTCGTATTCCTACTACTCAACCAAACTTACCTCCCGAGGTTCGTGAAGTAAGAGATCATCCAACAACAAACATCATTGGTGATCTCAATGTAGGGGTTTGTACAAGGAGAGCATCCAACTTTGATGCATATAATTCCTTTATTTCTCAAATCGAACCAAAGAAGATTGATGAAGCGCTCTAAGATTCAAGCTGGGTTATTGCTATGCAAGAAGAGCTTAACCAATTTGAGCGCTGCAAAGTTTGGACTTTAGTACCCAGACCTCATGACCAAGGAGTTATTGGTACAAGATGAGTATTCAGAAACAAGATGGATGAGAATGGAAGCATCACCAGGAACAAATCAAGGTTGGTTGCGCAAGGCTATAGGCAAGAAGAAAGAATCGACTACGATGAAACATTTGCACCTGTAGCAAGACTCGAAGCTATCAGAATCTTCTTAGCTTATGCGTCTCACAGGAAATTCAAGCTTTATCAAATGGATGTGAAGAGCGCATTTCTCAACGGCGAACTCCAAGAGATGGTCTACGTAGCTCAACCACCTGGATTTGAAGATAGCAAATTTCCAAATCATGTCTTCAAACTTCAGAAAGCTTTGTATGGACTTAAGCAAGCTCCAAGAGCATGGTACGATACTCTATCAAAATTTCTGCTAGAGAAAGGCTTTAAGCGTGGTAAAATCGACACAACTCTTTTTATTGCTAAGTATAATGATCATTCTTTACTTGTCCAAATTTATGTCGATGATATTATATTTGGTTCTACTAATAAGTTACTTTGTAAGTGCTTTGAAAAGCTCATGAAAAGCAAGTTTGAAATAAGCATGATATGAGAACTTACCTTCTTCCTCGGACTTCAAATCAAACAATTAAATGATGGCATTTTCATAAATCAAGCCAAGTACACAAGGGACTTAATCAAGAAATTTGGTCTTGAGAATGCTAAAGCATACGACACTCCAATTGTTGGTAGTGGTGCCCTAGGCACGTTTAATAAACGTTGTAATTGTTATCATTTATTTCATATCAATAAAGAGATGTTTTGATTATTATTGTTGTTCATGTTTACTTATAATAATCCCCGTCCCTAGTACTTATTAAGCACTAGTATAAAGGCTAAATGATCATGAGATGATCATGTTAGATTTATGGGTACTTGTTTGGAACAAGGTACTCGACATGACCCGCTGTATGAGATTTATGTCATGGTCTATGTCGTACATATATCTCATATTAGTTATGTCATTTGAATCCTTAGACATGAATTTATTATAGTCTTCCACTTGATGAACATTGTGTTTGACATATTCAAACGCTACCTTAACACGGTAGTTATAAAGGGTATGATTGGCATAATCGGACTCCCGTAGGGAAGAATAATAAGCTAAATGGATTTGTCCCTCCACGGAGAGATGTCAAGCTTGGGCCCCTCGAAGGAATGATGTTGATGAAATGTTCGGCCGGACTCAAATGGATTGATTGGATCAATAGCATTTGAATTATCAACATATTCGGAATCGAGAAAGTATTGAACAAAACAAGTTGACTGTTTGACCATGACTTGTGTTCAATGACATCGTGGACAAAGGGATTGTGACATATTCTAAAGGAATGCGAACTTGTATCTAGTTATACTATTTGGGTAGGTATGACGGTTTGCTAGAACCTAATCATATCTTATGGGATCGTGTTTGAGCCCATTGCCAACTTAGTATAATCCTAGAGGGTCACACACAATAGAACGAATCTTAAATAAAAGGACTATATTGGCATTTAGGGTCGGAGGACTTCCAAGGAATTTCTGGAAAGATCTGGGCCTCCTGGTCAACCAAGCGGGCGCCTGGGTTGCACCAGGCGGGCGCCTGTTCAAGCCAGAAAGGAACTGGAGTTTCTGCCCAAACAGGCGGGCGCCTGGGTGGTACCAGGCGGGCGCCTGGTGCTCCCGATTGGAAAATTCCTAATTCGATTAGGAATGGTTTTTGACACAAGTTACCTATTTGGAATAGGTCTTAATTGTGTATAAAAACCCCAATTCGGCCAGACCATATAGAGAAGTGCTTTTGTGAGTCTCAAAGAGTTTGAGAGAGATTTTATTTTGTTCTAAGATATCATTGATTGAGGAACAAAATAATTCACAAATAAATTCCATATAGTTCTTTATTATATTGTGAAAGTGTGTTTCATAATATTGGGCTAGCAACCAAGATCAAAGAAGCTCCTTTGATATTCGTTCGAAGTGTGGATACCGCTAGAGGGTGAAAATCATCATCTTCAAAGTTCGTGTTCAAGCTTTGTGATCGTGATCAAGTCTTCAAGTTTCTCCACCAAAGATCAAGAGAAAATTCATAGCCATCAAGGGTTAGTTATTCCTTTATTCATCATGTTGTATTTGATTTAATCATATGAACGGATCCATGGCTTTGGGTTTTCTTAAAAATTTAAATGCTAAATTCCGCTGCGCATGTTACTTGGAAACCCAACAGTGGTATCAGAGCGCCGTTCATGTTGATTAATTCAATACTTGGATCATGTTGTGTGTATATAAATTGTTTATGTGCCAAGCATGATATGAATATTGGATTATATGATGTTTATGTGTTTTATGATTTTATGTGGTTTATTGTTTTTCAAACTTTAATCGCACGATTCAATCGCAATAAAAATTATGGTGGATTCTGAATTATTTCGATTATTGATTTTGATTGGATCAAAGTTTTAATAATCGAGGAAAAATAATTTTGAGACAAAATTTTCGAACTTTAAAATTCTATACTATTCTGGCCATTCAAGCGGGCGCCTGGTCCTATGCAGGTGGGCGCTCGGTGGTCAAAATTTATTCTGATTTTGATTAAAATCTGAATATGGAATTTTCGATAAATTCGACAAAACCAGTAACAGAACCAGTCCAGACTTGTTGATCTGGATTGGGTTTTGGGTAGATGGTTTGTGTGTGGATTTTGGGGTTTGATTTTCCTATTTGTTTTAGTCTTGTGATTCTAAGATTGGTTCAAGGTTTGGATGGCTAATCTGCGTTCATCGAGATTGTGTTTCCCAAACTTGATCGCAATCAAAGTTTTAAAGATAAAACGAAGTTAGAATTATGAAGAGTTCATAATTGGTAAAATTGAGAAACAAAGTTCTTGATTCAATGATTGGAGATCCATGTGGAATTGTGAATGCAATTGGCCTACGTTCATCGAGACCATCTATTGCTTAGTTTCGGCCACATGGACTACTTTCTTGGTTTCTTGAATTAGTGCGGGATTGTGGTTGCGTAATGGCTTAGTTCGACCGCACTTCTTGTTGTCTTGATTTGGAGATAATGACCAAAGTTGAAATAGTCTCATCCTCATAATTATAGAGAAACTAATGACACATAAATATCATGCTTAAATTAATAGAGATTAATTTAGTGGCTAAACTTGATGTGTAACATGTTTATATTATGTGCTCATAAATGTGTTATATGCTATATGTGATGAACCTTCAAAGAAAGTTTTAAGTCTTTTATTGCCATGCCATGATTAAAACACTTGTTAGTACATAAGTGATTTTAATGTAGATTCGCCCTAGCGAGGTGCATTAAATTTATTTATGTATGAGCAAGATAGATAATGTGGGCACGCCCTAGCGGGACACATTAACTATACGTTTAAAATGGTTAGACTTAATTGGGCGTCAAAACAGTTTTGGGCCTAGGCAAAGATGAGGTTTAACATGCTTTTTGAAATTGGATTTCTTAAAGAATCTCATAAAAGGAACTAAGAGTCATATGAGATATGATTAACAAGAGTTGTCTACCTAATTAATTTGATTTTGTGTAATCCGCCTTAGCGGACTTGAAATTAAATTAAAGTTGGATCTTAACCCATTTAAATTATATTATACATTGGATGTATATGAAGGTTATATAATTTAGTGGGAGTATTTTGTTTGAAAAATACATTATTTATCTCTTTAATGAAAACCGGTACTTATTAAATTTTGGAAATTTTGCATATCTGTAGATAATGACTAATAACACTCAATCAATGTCGTTGCGATCGATCCTTGAGAAGGATAAGCTCGAAGAGAATGGTACAAACTTTATAGATTGGATCCGAAGCATAAGAATTGTTCTTAGGCAAGAAGATAAGTTGTACATTCTCGATGGGCCTCTCCCCGCTGAACCACCGCCTACTGCCCCTAGGGTAGAAAGAGACAATTACAAGAAACATCGTAATGATTCTAGAGATGTAAGTTGTCTCATGCTTGCTGCTATGTGTTCAAAACTCCAACAAAGTTTGGAACATTTGGAAGCCTATGAGATAGGCGTGGAGTTGAGAACCATGTTTCAAGAGCAAGCTAGGCAAGAGAGGTACAAGACCATTGTTGCATTCACTACTAGTAAAATGAATGAAGGGCAACAAGTGAGTCCTCACTTTCTTAAAATGAAAGGTTATGTAGAGCACCTTGAGAAACTTGGCTATCCAATCCCATTGGAGCTAGCCACGGATCTCATTCTTAATTCATTTCCTAAAAGTTATAATCAGTTTGTGATGAATTATAACATGCATGGAATGGATAAGAATCTCTCTGAGTTGCATGGGATGCTCAAAACTGCAGAGATGAAAATTGTGGAGAAAGGTTCTCCCGTGCTCTTGGTTCATGATGGGAAGAAGGCTAGTGCCAAAGGAAAGGGTAAGACAAAAGTTGTCAAACCCAAGATAAGCAAGGCAAAGGTTGCCAAGGCTTCTGAGGCAAAACCTGATTCACAAAAGGATGCAATCTGTTTCCATTGTCAAGAAATTGGTCATTGGAAACGTAATTGCAAGGCTTTCTTGGAAGAGCAAAAGAAGAAGAAGAAGGGCAGCAAGGCTGCGTCGACTTCAGGTATCTATATGATAGATATTCTCCTTTCTACCACTGATTCCTGGGTATTGGATACCGGATGTGGTTCTCACATTTGTCTAAATGTGCAGGGACTAAAGAATAGGAGACTGCTTAAAGAAGGTGAAGTAGATCTACGAGTGGGAAATGGAGCAAAAGTTGCTGCATTAGCCGTAGGGACTTATGAAGTCACTTTACCTTACGGATTAATTCTTGTTTTGAACAATTGTTATTATGTTCCGGATTTAAGCAGAAATATTATTTCAATTTCTTGTTTGGATAATGAAGGTTTTAAGTTTCTTATTGAGAATAAGAAATTTTCTATTTATTTAAATGATGTGCTTTATGGTATTGCTAATTCATTTAATGGCCTTTATATCTTGGATGTCAAGAATGAAAATAATGTCTATCATGTAAATAAGAAATCTAAACCTAATGATCTAAATCATACTTATTTGTGGCATTGCCGTCTTGGTCATATTAATGAGAAGCGTATCTCAAAACTCCATGGGGACGGACTTTTGGGTTCATGTGACTTAGAGTCATATGATACTTGTGAGTCATGTCTTCTTGGAAAAATGACTAAGACACATTTTACCAAGTTGGGTGAAAGGGCAAGCGACTTATTGGGGTTGATACATTCCGATGTATGCGGACCATTAAGTAGCAATGCTAGGGGAGGATTTCAATACTTCATAACCTTCACTGATGATTATAGTAGATTTGGGTATGTTTACCTAATGAAACATAAAAGTGAAGCATTTGAGATATTTAGAATATTTCAAAATGAAGTAGAAAAACAACTTGGCAAAAGTATAAAGGCACTTCGATCAGATCGTGGTGGAGAATACTTGAGTCAAGAATTTGATGATCATCTAAAGAATTGTGGAATAGTTTCACAATTGACTCCACCCGGAACACCACAATGGAATGGTGTGTCCGAGAGGAGGAATCGGACTTTGTTAGACATGGTTCGATCAATGATGAGTCAAGTTGATCTTCCAATATCCTTTTGGGGTTACGCCTAGAAACCGCTGCTTTCACACTAAATCAAGTTCCAACTAAATCGGTTCCAAAAACTCCATATGAGATGTGGAGTGGAAAGAAACCTAGTTTATCTTTCATGAGGATTTGGGGTTGCGAAGTTTATGTCAAGAGACTTATCTCTGACAAACTAGCACACAAATCCGATAAATGTATTTTCGTGGGATATCCTAAGGAAACTAAAGGATATTACTTTTACAACCGTGAGGACAACAAAGTGGTTGTTGCCCGAACTGGTGTCTTTCTAGAGAAAGAGTTTCTCTCCAAAGAAATCAGTGGGAGTAAAATAAATCTTGAAGAAATTCGAGACCCAGAAAATAACATTGAACCAATAGTGGAACAAGAACAAGAACCACAAGGAGTTGTGGAAACTGTTCAGAATACACAAGCGACTCGCATATCTAGTAGGTTACGATCCGAGCCCGAGAGATATGGATTTGTCGTAACGGATAGTAATGAAGTAGAAATCATTGAGAATGATGAACCGTCAACCTACCAAGAGGCGATGTCTTCTCCTGATTCGGACAAGTGGCTTGGAGCCATGGAATCCGAATTGCAATCCATGCAAGACAATCAAGTTTGGAATTTGATTGATGCGCCCGAAGGTGTAAAAACCATAGGATGCAAATGGGTCTTCAAGAAGAAGACTGACATGGATGGGAAGGTGCATACTTACAAAGCTAGGCTTGTAGCGAAAGGTTATAGGCAAGTTCATGGTATTGACTATGATGAGACCTTTTCACCCGTAGCAATGATCAAGTCTATAAGAATTTTGCTTGCCATTGCCGCATATCATGACTATGAAATATGGCAGATGGACGTCAAAACCGCTTTCCTGAATGGAAAACTACAAGAGGATGTGTATATGACACAACCAGAAGGTTTTGAACAAGATTCTAAGGTATGCAAATTGCAGAGATCCATCTATGGATTGAAGCAAGCTTCTAGGAGTTAGAATCTCCGTTTTGATGAATCGGTCAAAGAGTTTGGTTTCATCAAGAACGAAGATGAGCCTTGTGTATACAAGAAGATTAGTGGGAGCATAGTGCTATTCCTTATTCTATATGTGGATGACATATTACTCATTGGAAACGACATTCCTACACTTCAGTCTGTGAAGACTTGGTTAGGAAAGTGCTTCGCAATGAAAGATATGGGTGAAGCCGCATATATTCTTGGCATTAAGATCTATAGAGATAGATCAAGGAGGCTACTTGGTTTAAGCCAAAGTACATACATTGACAAGGTTATTAGAAGATTCCGTATGGAAAATTCTAAGAGAGGCACCTTGCCCGTGTTACATGGAGTTTCTCTAAGCAAGACTCAATGTCCTAAGACAAACGATGAGCGTGAGAAAATGAATGATGTTCCATATGCTTCGGCAATTGGGTCCATCATGTATGCCATGATTTGTACTAGGCCGGATGTATCTTATGCTTTGAGCATGACAAGTAGATATCAATCCGACCCTGGCGAAAATCACTGGATAGCTGTAAAAGAGATTCTTAAGTACTTGAGAAGAACTAAAGACTCGTTTTTGGTCTATGGAGGAATGGAAGATAATCTCGTTGTAAATGCTTACACGGATGCAAGCTTCCAAACCGACAAAGATGATAGCCGATCGCAATCGGGTTTTGTGTTTATGTTAAATGGTGGATCTGTAAGCTGGAAGAGTTCCAAGCAAAGTACAACCGCTGATTCTACAACAGAAGCTGAGTATATTGCTGCATCGGATGCTGCAAAGGAAGCTGTTTGGATTAAGAAGTTCATAACTGAACTTGAAGTGGTTCCTAGTATTGCTAATCCAATAGACCTTTATTGCGACAATAATGGTGCTATTGCTCAAGCAAAGGAACCAAGAGCACATCAGAAATCCAAACACATACTTAGGCGTTTTCATATCATTCGAGAGATCGTTGATAGGGGAGACGTAAATATATGCAGAGTACCTACTGATGACAATGTTGCGGACCCGCTAACAAAGGGACTTCCACAAGCTAAACATGATGGTCATGTTAGGTCCATGGGTATTAGATACATGGGAGATTGGGCCTAGGGCAAGTGGGAGATTGTTGGTAGTGGTGCCCTAGGCACGTTTAATAAACGTTGTAATTGTTATCATTTATTTCATATCAATAAAGAGATGTTTTGATTATTATTGTTGTTCATGTTTACTTATAATAATCCCCGTCCCTAGTACTTATTAAGCACTAGTATAAAGGCTAAATGATCATGAGATGATCATGTTAGATTTATGGGTACTTGTTTGGAACAAGGTACTGGACATGACCCGCTGTATGAGATTTATGTCATGGTCTATGTCGTACATATATCTCATATTAGTTATGTCATTTGAATCCTTAGACATGAAGTTATTATAGTATTCCACTTGATGAACATTGTGTTTGACATATTCAAACGCTACCTTAACACGGTAGTTATAAAGGGTATGATTGGCATAATCGGACTCCCGTAGGGAAGAATAATAAGCTAAATGGATTTGTCCCTCCACGGAGAGATGTCAAGCTTGGGCCCCTCGAAGGAATGATGTTGATGAAATGTTCGGCCGGACTCAAATGGATTGATTGGATCAATAGCATTTGAATTATCAACATATTCGGAATCGAGAAAGTATTGAACAAAACAAGTTGACTGTTTGACCATGACTTGTGTTCAATGACATCGTGGACAAAGGGATTGTGACATATTCTAAAGGAATGCGAACTTGTATCTAGTTATACTATTTGGGTAGGTATGACGGTTTGCTAGAACCTAATCATATCTTATGGGATCGTGTTTGAGCCCATTGCCAACTTAGTATAATCCTAGAGGGTCACACACAATAGAACGAATCTTAAATAAAAGGACTATATTGGCATTTAGGGTCGGAGGACTTCCAAGGAATTTCTGGAAAGATCTGGGCCTCCTGGTCAACCAAGCGGGCGCCTGGGTTGCACCAGGCGGGCGCCTGTTCAAGCCAGAAAGGAACTGGAGTTTCTGCCCAAACAGGCGGGCGCCTGGGTGGTACCAGGCGGGCGCCTGGTGCTCCCGATTGGAAAATTCCTAGTTCGATTAGGAATGGTTTTTGACACAAGTTACCTATTTGGAATAGGTCTTAATTGTGTATAAAAACCCCAATTCGGCCAGACCATATAGAGAAGTGCTTTTGTGAGTCTCAAAGAGTTTGAGAGAGATTTTATTTTGTTCTAAGATATCATTGATTGAGGAACAAAATAATTCACAAATAAATTCCATATAGTTCTTTATTATATTGTGAAAGTGTGTTTCATAATATTGGGCTAGCAACCAAGATCAAAGAAGCTCCTTTGATATTCGTTCGAAGTGTGGATACCGCTAGAGGGTGAAAATCATCATCTTCAAAGTTCGTGTTCAAGCTTTGTGATCGTGATCAAGTCTTCAAGTTTCTCCACCAAAGATCAAGAGAAAATTCATAGCCATCAAGGGTTAGTTATTCCTTTATTCATCATGTTGTATTTGATTTAATCATATGAACGGATCCATGGCTTTGGGTTTTCTTAAAAATTTAAATGCTAAATTCCACTGCGCATGTTACTTGGAAACCCAACACCAATGGCCACGGGCAATAAGCTTGACAAAGACTTAAAAGGTAAGAAAATTGATCAAACTTTATATCGAGGTATGATTGGATTTCTCCTTTATCTTACTGCAAGTAGGACGGATATTATGTTTAGTGTTTGTGTCTGTGCGCGCTATCAAGCGGACCCCAGAGAAGCGCACTTAACTGCTGTTAAACGCATTATTCGTTATCTTTCTGGAACTATTAACCTTGGACTTTGGTACACCAAAGATTCAAATTTCGATTTGCTAGGTTATTCAGATGCAGACTACGCAGCATGCACAATTGACAAGAAGAGCACAAGTGGAACTTGTCATTTCCTTGGAAATCGACTTGTTGCGTGGGCAAGCAAGAAGCAAGCTGCTGTGTCCATCTCCACTACAAAAGCTGAATACATTGCTACTGGAAGCTGCTGCTACCAAATCCTTTGGATGAAGCACCAACTAGTGGACTATGGAATTAATGAAGGAAATTGCCCAATCTTCTGCGATAATATGTCCACCATAGCAGTATCCAACAATCCTGTCATGCATTCAAAGACAAAGCACATCGACATCAAATATCATTTTCTCAAGGACCATGTGGAAAAAGGAAATATACACTTAGAGCACGTGGGCACAGATAATCAAATTGATGATATCCTCACAAAGGCTCTTGACGCAAAGCGATTTATCTTCTTGAGAGGAGAAATGGGTATGCTTGAACTCAGCTAACTTGTCCATATAGTTTATTACTAATATTCTTGTGTTTGCTTGATAAGTTTTCAAAGGTTTTCATGCATCTGCGCAGCCCCTGCGCAGTAAGTTTATGCGCATGGATCAATTCAGTTGTAAGATTTGAAGAATCTTTGCGCTATTTTAAGCGCTGCGCTCAATGTCATACGCACTTAGCATGGACCGTAGGTAAGTGTTCTATTCATTAGATTTTGCACATAGGTCCTTGATTGAAAAGTCAACGCTTAGTCACAAGGGTACTTGTATAATTTAAATTTTCCCGCGCCTTTAGTTTTTGAATTTTCTTGGGAAATTACCTTTTTACCCCTGCGCATGTCCCATTGTCATTTAATGCAAACTGAGATTAATGACAGCGCACCTTTCGAATGTCTGCTCACCATTTAATGAGGAAGGTAATGCGACAGCCGTCAGCTTCTCTTCGCTGACACACGCGCGTGCAAAGACTGCGCACGCGCGTCCCCCATTCGGCCACGTCACCCTGCTAACGTGCTCATGTCCTTTCACTGACTCAGCATTTATGAGGAAGTTGACTCGACAGTGACCGGCTTAGGACTTCACACACGCGCGCTAGGCCTGTGCACGCGCGCCTCTGGTTAGGCCATGTCATCGCAGCACGTGTCCCACTTCGCTTTTCACCAAACTGTCCTTGCGCTGACGTCTCTAATATTTCCCTTTTCGGCTTATAACCGTCTGCAACCTCTCCCTTCTTTCTCTTTTGCTTTCTATCTTTCACGAAACCTTCATTTCTCTCTCTACTTACCAACTTCCAAAGATTTCTTCTTCCTCTCTATTTGACCTTCAACTTCTCCAGATTTCATCTTCCCAAAACTTCCTTTTTCATCTACATCTCTTTCTATAACAATGGCCCCCAAGAAGACTTCCAAGAAAATGCCTGAAATCATTCTTTCTTCTTCATCTGAGGAAGCTTCTTCCTCCTCTTGGTCTGGATCTCATCAAGAACAACAACCTCCCAAGCCCACTATCAAAGATATGGTATGGATTCTCAAACTATTTCTCTTTATTCTAAGCTTTCCGCCATTATTAGGGTTTAAAGCTTTAAAAGCTTCCCTTCGTGATTGTGTGCTTGTTTGTTGATCATTTTTGAAATCGATTGTTGTGTTGTGTTCGGTTTTCCCTGATCTACTCTTCTATATCCTTTATTTCATGATCAGAAACCGTTTAATTTGATTTCTGTACAATTTTTGGTTCGACAAACCTCCGAGCAGTCGAACAGTTTTTCACGTTTTCTGGCTTTGTTTTGTTGTTGTTGACTTTTGTGATTACATGGTTGACTTCGTCTCTCTCATGCGTTCATTTTGACATGCTTTTTGGTTAATTTGGACAACTTTTGATTTTTCATGTTCTTAGTGTTCTTCGTGTCCTTGAACAGTTATTTTCCTGTTCCTCAGGTTTTCATTTTCCTTTTATACTTTGGCTCGCATAAGATTTTCCAAGTGTTTGTGTTTTGCGCATGATTTCTTGTTTTTGCGCATTACCTTTATGTTTATCAAGTATGGAGTTACTGCGTATTGGTATATATGCGCTATCTGCGCCTGCGCAAAGCTCCATGCGCAATATAACTTGTCTAATTCCTATCTTTGTGTTGCGCAGAATCCCTTTTATTTTATCTGCGGCTGGGAAGTGAATCCACAGGATCTCAACCAAGACGCGTTTGGGCACAGGTTTATTAGGCATCTCAAATCCTCAGGAATTTTTCCTCTTTTTACTCTGGATCAACCATTCTATGTGCCTTCGTTGGTAGATAAGTTCTTTGAGACAGCTCGTGTTGTTCCTGCCAAGTTCAAGGGTGAAAGCACAAAGATTATCATGGCTGTGGTGCAGAATTGCGAAATCTTGGTTCACCCAAACCACACCCGCAGACTTTGCGACTTCGATATTGGTGATGCGCCGGAGACTTTTGATACTGCGCGGCAAGACAGATTGGCGATGAAGTTAGTTGGCGAGCCCACTCTTGTCAAGCGATGGTCTGTGCATGATCGCAAAGAATTTGGTGAGGTGATGTATCACCTGTGCACCTTGATTGGCGATTCCCTGAACTGCAATAATGGGAACAAGGGAAAGTTTATTTCCAAGCAATGGGAATATTGCTCCACCATCTACTTGAAGGAGAAACTTGACTGGCCCCAGATCATCTGGAATGAGATCACCAAAGCCATGACGAGCTATGATACGCGTCTCAATGCGTCCAAACCTAAGTACAGGACGCACTGCCGCCTGCTTTCCAAGCTCCTGCTACAATACAAAGAATTGGCTGACTTTGTAAGGAAAAAGCCAGTCCTGAAGCAGTCCTGCACATCAAAGTTTTACTCTCGCTCGCAGCTTCATCTGCTGCGCGATGACATTGGCAATGCAAACTATTACAGGATCTGGAAATCTGATTCTGATCCCAACAGAGAGCCATGGTTAGAGGCTGAGACCATGGAGACAAGGGCTAAAAAGAGCGCAGGTGGTACGAGTGCTGCGCCAGATCATGAAACGCCTGAAGAGGCTACCAGGCGCAAGGGCAAAGGCATTGCTGAGCCAAGCTCTAAAAAGCACAAGGAAATCCCCAACGTTCAATCCATCATAGGCATCAAAATTTCTGAGCCTGCCCCTGCTGCTCCAAAACCTCCATCAAAGAAACGTAAGGCTGATGCGCCTGCGCCCTCACCAAAGAAGACCAAGACTGTAAAGGGTTCCTTTCAACGCATCCCTACTTCTGCACAGGATTATGAATCGCGCATGGATCACACTGGTGACTTCGAGGACACTGAAGTTCAGGGGGAGAAAATACCCAAGTAAACTGCTGTGCAAGACCCTCCTGCTGCACCAGCAACTGCTGCTGATGATGCTCCTATCTCCACTCCTCGTCGCAAGCAGAAGGTGCGCAGCAGTGCTAAGGGCTCCAAGAAGCGACATACTCCATCTCCTCCAAGCTCCCCTAGAGAACTAACATCCAGTGCATTTCAACTCATCAATATCCCTGTAGGCAATACACGCAGGGTTACTTCTGTTCTGGATGAAGGCATGGATATTGAGCCAGAGGCTGCTGATGATGATGAAGTTGATCAGGCTATCAATGCTGATGGCGCAGTCCCTCCTGCGACCTCTCCTGCTGCGCCCATTAATGAGCCTACACCTGCTGCTGAGATTCCTGCTACTGCTGCAGTCCCTCCTGTTCCTGCTTCTGAAGATTCATTGAAGGAAGGTGCCACTGCCTCTGATAGCAGTGAGCATTCGTCAGCAAGGCGATCTCCTGCGCCTCTGTCTCCTCCTGCGCACCGATCCCCTCCACTTGATCCAATATCCACAACATCTCCTCCCAAGACGACAAAACAACCGCCTCCTACTACTTCAACGGTTCCTGCGGTTTCTACCTCATCTCTCCCCTCCTCAAATGAGCTGCGCCAGATTTTACAAGCCTTGAATTCTATTCAAGTGAATCAAGTTGCTGCGCAGTCTCAGATGGCTCAACTCATCACTGCGCAAACCGCCATTCAAGATCAACTTGATGCGCAGCGATTGGAGATTGCTGCCATTAAGGGGGAGAGTGCTACAAAGGCAAGTACCTCTGTCGGCAATGTTTGCACATATACCGCTATCAATGATGGGTTTATAGGAATGCTGAAGCGTCTGCGCAAGAGCTTGGCCGATGGTTTACATGAAGAGTTTGCTGGCCTTGAAGCATAGACAGTGAAGAGATTTGGCCAAGGTGGTCCTGCGCAAGCTGATGCGCTAAATATGGAAAGCGTTAGGGAGAGCATTACTCAAGCGATGACTGATTTCGCTGACGGGTTCAACGCTAGGATGAACCAAGCAATGTTTGACATTCAGGCCAGCGTGAACACCCAGCACCTCCATACTGACCAAAGACTTGAAGCTACGCAGACCACCATCATCAATACTATTGAAGCTGCGGAGCAGTCATACTTTAATCAAATGGCTGGTCATCAAGTCCAATACAGAGCCAACTTCCAAGAGCTGCAAGAAGACAACCGAGATGTGCGCAGAGGGATAACCACTTATGTGGAAAAAGCTATGGAGTTCCAAGACAAATTTCAAGCGCTCAAGGTTGAGCTAATGAATAAGTTCAACAGCCTGCAGAATGAGCTGCGCAAAACCCTGCACCGAATTAACATAGAATATGTTCTATGTAATTTTTTGTTTTTGCGCAAGGTGTTCCTTTTTGTGCGCATTTTTTTTTCTTATTCAAAACTTGTAATCTGCAACTCTTTACATTTCAAGTTTTAATGAGAAAAATCGCATTATTAGTTTCCAAAACCTTGTTCAATTCAAACTATCCGTTTGAGGAACAATGAATGTTTTATTCCACCTCATGCGCATATTATTAACTGCTCATATTTTCTATGCATAATGTTTAAACATTCAGTTTAAACGCATACTTAAACTAAAACTCATATCATTTGTATGCGCTGCATGTTATTTCTGTCTTTCCCATACTGTAAGTTAATCTTTTGGATAGACTAGAAATCTATAGCATAGGCTACTGTGTGCATTGACTTGAGGCATGATTTACCATTTTCATTTTTATGGACATGTTATTATCAAGTACAATGATTTGCCTTTGTTATAGTAGGTAATGGCATCAATCATTTAGGGGGAGATTGTTGGGTATGCTTATCTCTTAACCCTCCTTATTATGTTAGAATTGATTGATACCATCACCTAAGAGTATTTTATGGACTTTAGGATCTTATGTAAGAAGTTTTATAACTTCAATTTTTAGCTTAGTCCATTTTATAGTATAGGCTTAGAATATAGGACTTGAAGCGAAAAGGAACGAACTGAGCAAGACTGTGGTCACTGCGCAGTACTTCTCTGCGCAGGACACCACTGCGCAGGTCTCTCCTGCGCAGCATTCTACCTTGCTCAGCTTTCGATGCATTAAAATCACCTAACTTGGAAAACGCTTTGAAGATGCACGCTTATTAAAGTGCTTAGGTGTGCAGAAACGACAAATTTGCACACTCAGCATATCCAACGGTGCAGATGCGCTCAGATGAAATAATTCAAATAAAGACAAATATCAACCTTTTAGAAGAAGCTTTTGAATTTGGTCTTCATGCTCAGTCTCCAACGGCTCAAAGATCCCTACGCACCAATCGTATTGTGCCAGGTCATCAACTTTGATCAGAGCCCCAACGGCTATAAAGGACACCTGCGTACCAATCATATTGTGCCAGCTCATCGTCCTTGCTCAGAGCACCAACGGCTAGTTTTAAGCTCTCTGCTATAAATAGCCTACTCATCATCATTTCCAAGTTGCTAGAGTTTGTGCTTACTAATATCCTTGAAGTTAAGAAGATTGCTGCTTATATTCCCAGATTCAAGATCAACCTTCAAACCTTCATTCCTTCAAACTCCTGCCCTGATCCTACCCTGATCCTAAGCCTTATATCACCAGAATTCTTCGTGCTCTTTAACTCATAGATTCATAGAGCCCAGAATTTCTGTCACACACACACCTCTTGAAGCTTCGATCATTTAGATCTTACTTCTTAAGATACATCGGTTTAGTCTAGGATTTGCTTTTCATAGATTAGATTTTGATTTGAGTTTTGATTCTTTGTAATCTTGTAAAAGCTCCTCACATCAATATAAATCTCATTAGAAAATCCAAGACTAACCATCTTGGTAGAGGACGTAGATCTTTCATCGATCGAAGCTCTCCAAATAGCTTGTTCTTTATTCTTACTGCTTATTTCCTGCTTACATTATATCTTAATAGCTGCTTTGTTTGATCTTATCAGATTGCTATTTGCTGCTGTTTTGTTACTGCTTATTGCCTTAGAACATTTTAACCAACTCTTTAGCCAAAACTTAGCGCGTGCGTTTTTACCTTCTGCGCAGTATACCCTGCGCAGTAGCTGCTTAAATTTCCGCTGTGCATTTCACACTCTCTCTGCGCGCTATACTTAGCTTATTTGAGAACTGTGCGCATAAGCCATTGCTTTGCAAAATGGTTTGAAAAGAATTTTAAAAACGCTATTCACCCCCCCTCTAACATTTTTCATACCCTTGTTGCCCCTTTGGGACCAACAAGTTTAAAAATATATATGAGTGAAAAAAAAATTGGGGGTGGGTGGGTGGTGGTGGGGGTAGGGAGTGTTGGAGTTATTGGAAAATAATTTTAATAAGAGTAATATATATATATATATATATATATATATATATATATATATATATATATATATATATATATATATATATATATATATATATTGGGGGTGGTGGGGCAGTGGGGTAGAGAGCGGGAGTGTGTGAGTTGTTAGAAAACAATTTTAATAAGAGTAAAAAAAATTTGTGGGGGTTGGGTGGGGGTGGAGTAGGTGTTAAAAGATAATTTTAATATGAGTGATATTTTTTTTTTTTTGGGGGGGGGGGGGGAAGGGGTGGGTTGGTGGGTGGTGGGAGGTGGTCGTGAAGGGGGTGGGTGAGGGAAGGGAAGGGTAGGGTGGGGATAGGATGGATGGAGGGGCTGTAAACGAGCCGAGCCGAGACGAGCTTTGGAGTTTTGGGCTCGAGCTCGTTTACAAATTATCGAGCTCGAGCTCATTTTAGTTGTTCGAGCTCGAATCGAATCGAGTTTCAATCTGCTCGCAGGCTTTTCCCGAGCTGTTCGAACTCGAGTCTTTACGAGCCGAGCTTGAGCTTAAACATTTTTCTGAAAATTATGAAATCAAACGAGCTCGAGTTCGAGCCTCATCGAGTTCGAGCCTTACCGAGCTCTGATAAGCATTCTTTGCATTTTGAACAAAGACTCTATTTTTTTTTCTCTTTTTTAATCTCAAAATATGTGTCTAGTTTACAAATGTAACCTCATGTTTACTTTTTTTTTTCTTTTTTTGAAAAGCTCTTGTTCATTTAACTTCTCAACGATTAATTGAATTGTATATATACCATCAGGTTGTAATATACTCCTCCTGACCTAAATTTTTATTTACTTATCAAAGTAATATTAGCTTTTTTATTTTGGGTCATCCTAAGTCGAGTTGGACACCCAAAATGATAAAATGTCCTAAGTCGAGTAAAACAGAGGGAGTATATAATAATATACTATATAAATATGTGTTATGTGTATGTATATATAACACATAATACAAAGATTCATTATATATTAATAAAAATTCTTCGGGTCAAGACTTTGGATCAAAATCCCCTAAATGGCACAATCAGAGAATAGTTTAAAAAATTTCTCTGATTAGCTTTATATATAAATATGTGTTATAATTATTGAATTTTGATCCAAAATCAATAATTATGCCTACTATTTTGGCATAATTATTTTCCGATCGTGCCTTTTGTTGCTTTGAGTTTTTATAATAAGGTAAGATATAATTATATATTAATAAAAATAATAAAAGGCAGTAACATTAGAAATGCAAAGACAATGTCTGAAATGAGTTTTTCACGTTTTTAGATGGAAACAAAATTATCGACTTTAGTCCTGGTTCTTTAGCTAGAAAAGAAATTTATATATAAATAATGGCTGAAGTAAGCTGAGCCCCTTTCTAAAAGGGTTTCCCGCTCAAACAGCGCTTCTAAAAATGGCAACCTCGATCTATCTCCTTATATTCCGCACCTTCTCAATCTCTCATCTTCTCGATCTCTTCAGCGCCGCTTCCCAAAAAAAATATCCCTAATCTCAAATCCCACGTTCTGCCTTCTCTCCTAATGGCAACAGTATGCGGCCTCTGTTCTCTGTCATTTGTGGCATCCTTCTCAAGGCAAACACTCTTCTTCTCGTGATTTGTCTATTCTCTTTGCTTCTTCCGTTTGATTAGGGTTTCTACAAGATCTACCCTCCTCAAATCGTTAATATTTTTACCAATTTTCTTCAACCTCACATTTTGTGGTTCAATAGGGTTTATTCTGATTTCAATTTTAGGGGTTTTAAGAAATATCTCTCACATATCGTTTTCGCCATACCCGTCTGATTCTCTCTCCATCCCCACCTCCTTTTTCTGTAGATCTATCCAGAGTTTCTCTGATCCTAGGGCTTTCACTGCGTGGCACGCCTGAAAATTGTTGAAACAGAAGAACACTAAACCGTTGTCATCGTTTTTCTGTGTTGCATATGAGGGTGAAAATTGCTGGAAAATGTCATCTCTTAGATTCCAAGCTCATGCTGCTCTGCTGGTAATTTTCTCCCCTCCTAATCACACACAGAGACAAAGAGATGTGTTTTAAAATTGTGTTTTCTCATATGAGTTTTTCTGTATTTGTAATTATCTGTAATACCCTAAGTTTTAATTTTGTTATATTTTAGCTCCAACGATTAAGCATTTGACTCCAGTTATAAAATGGTAACTGGTCTCGTAGCATATTGAGTTGGTAAATTTCAAGTGATTTTTCTATCTATAGTATCGGTTGAATTGCATGAATTTGACATGGATTGATTGTTAGTTGATCGTTAATCAAGGCAATGATATTTATTTCTAAATCGATCATTTAATGAATAAAGACAATCATATCGTAGAAGGAAATTTGATTAGCTTTTTGGGTAATGTATGTAGTTTACTCCCTCCGTCCCACCTGAATTAGGGTTTTTGGGTTGGGCACGAGGATTAAGAAAAAAGTGTTAGTGGAGTAGGTGTTGTGAGTATGAAAAGTGAAGTAGGAGAGAGAAAGTAGGTTAGAGAATAATTAGTGGAAAGTTGTTGTGAGTGTGAATGTGGGACCCATTAAATAAATCATTTCTATTTTTGGGTTGTCCTAATTCGAGTGAGACACCCAAAATGGAAATTTGTCCTAATTCGAGTGGGACGGAGGGAGTATTAGTTTCTTGGGTAATTGAATGAATTTGACATGGATTTTTTTTAATGAATGTTTGATTTTTCTACATTCTATTTTCTAGACGATTAAGTTTGCTATTACCTGTTTTACTCAAATTTGATTCATAGCAGGTTTTGGTTTCGAGGTCTAACGGTACAAAGCCAATATGGCTCCATGATGGTGGCCTTGATACGCATTGAGAACCAGTTTTTTCTGTGGGTTGAAGATGGCAGACAAACAAGGTTCGTTGTTAGTAATTAGGCTTTTACCCTTGATACGAAACTTTAATAAATTATATTAAAGAAATACATGGTTATGGCCTCAAACACATGGTGATTGGTAAACCTTTTGCTCCCACCGGCACCCTCAATCTATCAATCAGTTTCATTATTTGATTAGCCTTTTTATTTCTGCAAAACTTATTTGAATTTTAATGACGCAGTGTTTTCCTAGGAAAGTTTGTCTATGCATGTTTGAATGAATACTTATATTGGGGACTTTTATAAATTCATCATGTCATTGTTGTTGTCTTTTCTTGAATACAGTAATTGTAAGTGGGTATAATTCCTTCTTTGTTTTGTGTTTTGCTATGCTTATGATATGGGTCAAGGTTAAAGTTTCAATTTTTCTGGGTCATTTTCTGATTAGATTTGTTTTTGACACTTGCTCTATCTTGATGAAAATGTGCGCAAGTCTATTGAATGAGTTTTCCCGATTCAATTTCTTGAAGATAAAAATGAGTGCAAGGCATTGATCGCCTAACTCTAATGACAATCATTGTTTCAGGATAGGCTCACAAGGTTTTCCAAATGTTGCAATATGTATCCTCCGACTCCCTCAATGTATGGTGTACCCGGTGCTGGTATATCTCATTCATCTGTTGATTATGGCATCTATCTAGAAGGTTAGTTCATGTCCAACTGGTGCTTTGCATTGTATTTCTTATTATTTTTTCTAGATGTAAATGTCATACTTCTTAACATCTCTTAAGGCGTTCACTTGCAAGTATGGATCCCTTTTATGATTAATTGAGTTCCAACAATGCTGTTGTATATTGTCATAACGTGAAATTGGCAAATGGCTTGACTTACCCAAGTGCTTTAAGTGTTTGCCGTAAAGAAAAAGTAAAACATGTAGGCTACTGTAATAACCCGAGAGAAGAAAATATTATTTAGAAAAATAGATAAAATAATTATATAAACAAATAAGATACGTAATTACTTTGGGCTTGATATTGGGCTGAGAGAGATCAGATGTAGAGAATGAAATAGACTTGGCGACGGCGTCATCTTCTCCAACGGGTATTGATTTTTCTTTCGGTGATTTTTATACTATACGCATATGAGTAATACATCTAAGATTATACCAGATGTTTAAAATTTAAATGGTGTGAGATAAAAGAAGGGTGGGACAGATTTGTGGGTGTGCATAAAGTGATTAGTGTGTGATGTGCTATACTCTTTTGTGCAATGAGTAAATGAGATACTTTTAGGATTTTAGCGTCCTTAGGCTTAAATATTGTACTCTAAGCTTTGCAGTTTAATGGACTAATTTGGGATTGAGTATTAAATGGATCAATTTACTATGTTTTGACAAAAATGGTTCACATTTGAAAAGTAAATATTTAAAGGTGTAATTTGACTTCTTTATCTTTTCTGCAAATTACGCTACAATAATCATCTCTCCCTTAGGTGAAAAACAAAAGTTGGTTGAATATTGTTTTGTGTTGTAGGGAGAGTAGAAAGAAGCAAGCAGTAAATGAGTATGCTACTCCAGGAGCTCGAAGCAAAAAGAATGAAATACAACCAAGACAACTTATTTGGTGAGGTCTGAAACGGGAAGGCCATCTTTGTGCCAGTGAATCATCGAGATGATGGAACAATGACAGGAAATGGAGAAGCCTTGGTTTATGTTATTTATGAAAATTTATTGGCCGTGCGTTTAACGCACGGGTGTTATACTAGTTAAACAATAATTTTTATTACCTAAATGGGAATTATTTAGGAATTTGATTTTTTGATAATATCAATTATACAGAACAAGATATAATACAAAAACAATTTTATGATACTTGCAAAAAATATAATACAAAAATATTATTTGTACCTTGGTTTGTAGGTACTTATTGTGAACCATATATAAGTATGTTAAAAAGAACTTATAAATTATTAAATGGTCAAACCATAAAAAATATTTATCCCCCTAATCAACCATTTATACTTGAAAATAAATCTGAAATATGTAACTTTATGGCATTTTCAAAATTATTTGAAAATGATGCCTTGACAGTTACTTGTAAGCATATTAATATATTACTGGAACAACAAAATTATACAAATTTATTTTGTATTATCCTAGGCGAGCAGATAATTTTTTTAAGTAAAAGATTTGATGATTTAATCAAATTGATTAACAACAACATTCTTAACTCTACAAATAAACAAATGGCCGTAAACATAAAAAATAATAAATCTATGGATATAGATACAGAAAATATTTAAAATGCAATAACACATCTAAAACCTAATATGCAACCTCCCCCTAAAATAAAATATTTTAAATTAAAATCTATGATAGAATTAGAAAAATTGATTGACGAATTTTTTTTAAAATCAAGTATAAATACTTTGGATCAAGATTTTGTTAATGAAATGGAAAATAAAGCTAATCATAAAGAAATAGTAGAATCTCAAATTAATAAATTAGATAATAAATGGGCTGATATACCAACGTCAAGCATATATTATTATCCAAGACCTTCTCCAATAGATGTTTTACATGAAGAAAAAGATCTCTTAATTAATAATAGTTATAGTGGCAGAAATATTTATGAATGGAATATAGATGGTTTTGCAGAAAAACAAATTTATAATATGGTGCATAGAATGTTAATGTACTCTACCGTTTGTAAAAATAGTGGTAATACAGATAAAAATATTGCTAGGATGATAATTGTTGGGTTTACTGGTCAACTTAAAGGCTGGTGGGACAATTATCTTAAAATAGAACAAAGAGATGAAATAATAAATACTGTGAAAAGAGAAAATAATCAAGAATCAGAAAATGCAGTTTATACTTTAATAGTGACTATTGTAGAACATTTTACAGGAAGATATTCAGACAATAGTGAAACAATTATAACATTATTACAAAATTTAAAATGTAAAACATCAACTGATTTTGGATGGTATAAAGATACATTTTTAAGTAGAGTAATGGAACTTCCAGAATGTAATAATAATTACTGGAAATCTAAATTTATAGATGGTCTTCCTAATTTATTTGCAGAAAGAGTTAGGAACGTCCTAAGAGGATCTAATATAGCAATCCCGTATGAATCATATGCTTATGGAAAATTAATTGGAACGTGTGTAAAAGAAGGATTGAATATTTGCAATGAAATTAAATTAAATCAACAATTAAAAAGACAAAATTCAATAGAAAGAAAACAATTAGGAAAATTTTTGTTATCAATTTGGCATGGATATTCCTAGAATTAATAGAGAAAATAAGAAAAATAAATCCTACATAGAACCTTATAGGAAAAGGAAAAGACTATCCAAAAATCGTGCTGAATATAAACAACAAAGAAAGAATGAAAAATATGAAAAGATGAAACAAAAAAGAAAAGATAATAAAATTAAAAAGAAATCTGAAAAGCCTATAATTTATCATAAATGTGGAAAAATAGGTCATTATGCTAATAATTGGTAATTTATAATCTAAAAATTGATGAAGAAATAAAACATAAATTAGAAAAGATATTATTAGAATCTGAAAATTCAGAACTAGAATCATGCTCTGATTATTCTGAAACTGAAAACTCGGAAGAATTAGAAAACAATGAATTATATGAAAATGACTCAATAATTAGTGAATCAGAAGAAGAATGTATTCCTTGTATTCTAGGATAATCTTGTAATAAGCCAGAAAAAGAAGAAAAAGAAAATAATGAATTATATAAAGTCATGGCACAATTCAAAAATATGGAAATAAATTTTTTAACTAATGAAAATTCCTTTGAATTTCTAAAAATGATAAAAGATCCAGAATTGAGATCTAAAGTTATTGATAACTATGAACAAAAAGAAGAAAATTTATTAAAACTTAATGGTCCAGAATCATATTCAATGACAGAAATGTGTAGCCAATTACAACAAAGACAAATAATTAATACTCATACATCAATTCAGGATATGATGATTGAAATTAATAATTTGAAATTTGAAATTAAAAATCTTAAGGATGAAAATAGAAAACTAGACATAAGAATTTCTAATCTTGAGAAAAATAAAAATCTTGATATAAAAGTTTCTAAAAATAATAAACAAATAAATAATTCAAGTACCAGTAATATATATCCTAATAAAGAATTTATTAATATCTTTAAAACAGTTACTATACAAAATTGGTTGGTAAAAATTACTTTATATATTGACGATTATTTTTCAAAAGAATTTTTAGCACTAATAGATAGTGGAGCAGATTTAAATGTAATAAATGAAGGATTAATACTAACAAAATATTTTGAAAAAATCACTAATAGTTTATCACATGCTGGTGGAGAAAAATTGGATATTAGTTATAAATTACCATATGTTTGTATAAATGAACAATGTATTTCAACTAGCTTTTTACTAGTAAAAAATATATCTAATCAAATAATATTAGGATCTCCATTTATAAATAAAATATATCATTTTCATAAAGTGGATGAAAAAGGTATAATAGTTACCTATAATAATAAGGCAATTGAATTAAAATTTGTGAAATTACCAATTACAAAAATACTTCATAATATATATGATATAGTAACAGCTAAAGAGAATCAATTGAAACTTTCTTGGACAGGAAATAAGCAGTTTAACCATTGAAGAAAAACTAAATAACCCCAAATTACAAAATAAAATCAAAGAAATCATTGATCAATTCAGTCTCAAAATATGTAGTGATCATCCTAATGCATTTTGGGATAGGAAAAAACACATAGTTTCTTTTCCATATGAATTTTTTTTTTGATGAAAGGAAAATACCTACTAAAGCTAGACCTTGCCAAATGAATTATGAATATTTAGAATTATGTTAAAAATAAATTGATATCTTACTCCAGAAAAAGTTAATAACTCCATCTAAATCTTCATGATTATGTACATCTTTTTATGTTAATAAAAATGCAGAACAAGAAAGAGGTGTTCCTAGATTATTTATAAATTATAAACCTCTTAATAAAGTCCTAAAATGGATTAGATATCCTATACCTAATAAAAAAGACTTATTGGATAGATTATGTAATGCAATTATATTTTCTAAATTTGATTTAAAATCAAGATATTGACAGATTCAAATAGATAAATCAGATAGATATAAGACTGGTTTTAATGTCTCTTTTGGCCAATATGAATGGAATGTTATACCATTTGGAATAAGAAAATGCTCCCTCTAAATTTCAAAATATCTTGAATGATATTTTTTTATCCTTATAGTGAATTTATAATAGTTTATATAGATGATATTATTGTATTTTTAAAAGACATAGATTTTTTTAAGCATTTAAATATATTTAAGAAAATTGTTATACAAAACGGTTTAGTAATTTCTAAACCAAAGATGAGTTTATTTCAAAAAAAAATATATATTAGATTTTTAGGACACAATATTGAAAAAGGGAAAATAATTCCTATCAATAGAAGTATTGAATTTGGATCAAAATTCTCTGATATAATAACTTCTAAAACTCAATTACAAAGATTTTTGGGAAGCTTAAATTATATCTTACCTTATTATAAAAACTAGTGGGTAACCCGTGCTTTGCACGGGTAACTAATTTGTTTGTTTGTTTGTTTTTTTTTGCATTTTAATTTTGTTATATATTTATTTAATAAAGTAGCATAACGGTTTTTTATAATATAAACATATTGTATATGAAAATAATTTTTTAATTATAGTTAACTAAAATAGTAAACATCATCTTAACTAAAACCATTAATAGTAAAAATTAATCTATATAATAATATCAATAACTAATACTATTAATAATACATATTAATATTTATAGTAACTATTATAATTAACTAATAACATTAATAATAATGTTAACCTATATAGTAACTACTATGATTAACTAATACTATTAATAATAATTAGCATATATTATAACTGTTATGATTAACTAATACTATTAATAGTAATAGTTAATTTATAAAGTAACCATTATAGTTAAATTGTATAGTAACTATTATTGTTAATTATACTATTAATAGTAATAGTTATATATTATAGTAACTACTATAGTTGACTAATACTATTAATAGTAATAGTTAACTACTATAGTATTTTTTATCCTTATAGTGAATTTATAATAGTTTATATAGATGATATTATTGTATTTTTAAAAGACATATATTTTTTTTAAGCATTTAAATATATTTAAGAAAATTGTTATACAAAATGGTTTAGTAATTTCTAAACCAAAGATGAGTTTATTTCAAAAAAAAAAATATATTAGATTTTTAGGACACAATATTGAAAAAGGGAAAATAATTCCTATCAATAGAAGTATTGAATTTGGATCAAAATTCTCTAATATAATAACTGCTAAAACTCAATTACAAAGATTTATGGGAAGCTTAAATTATATCTTACCTTATTATAAAAACTAGTGGGTAAACCGTGCTTTGCACGGGTAACTAATTTGTTTGTTTTTTTTTTTTTTTTTGCATTTTAATTTTGTTATATATTTATTTAATAAAGTAGCATAACAGTTTTTTATAATATAAACATATTGTATATGAAAATAATTTTTTAATTATAGTTAACTAAAATAGTAAACATCATCTTAACTAAAACCATTAATAGTAAAAATTAATCTATATAATAATATCAATAACTAATACTATTAATAATACATATTAATATTTATAGTAACTATTATAATTAACTAATAACATTAATAATAATGTTAACCTATATAGTAACTACTATGATTAACTAATACTATTAATAATAATAATAATTAGCATATATTATAACTGTTATGATTAACTAATACTATTAATAGTAATAGTTAATTTATAAAGTAACCATTATAGTTAACTTGTATAGTAACTATTATTGTTAATTATACTATTAATAGTAATAGTTATATATTATAGTAACTACTATAGTTGACTAATACTATTAATAGTAATAGTTAACTACTATAGTAACTATTATAGTTAACTAATACTATTAATAGTAATAGTTAACTTGTATAGTAACTATTATATTAACTCATATCATAACTATTATTATAAGCTAATAGTATTAGCTAATAATGAGAATATTAAAAGTCACACACATTTAGGATAGTGATGATGTGGCTTCACACAAATGAATCTTTAACTTCTGTTTGTCTATGTGTCAAAGCTATAGCCCTCCTCACCAACTTTAATATATATATATATAGATTTTGCAGAAGATACATCAATCTTATATGATAGGCTTAAAAAATCACCTAAACCTTGGACAAATCAGCACACAGAGGCAGTAAGGAAAATAAAAAAAAAGTAAAACTTTACCTTGTCTAATGTTAGCAAATCCTAATTGAGAGAAAATAGTAGAAACAGATGCTTCTGACATAGGATTTGGAGGAATTTTAAAACAAATAGACCCTGAATCTAAAAATGAATATTTAGTCAGATTTTATTCAGGAAAATGGAAAGAAAGTCAAAGGAATTATGCTACTATAGCAAAATAAATTTTAGCAATAGTTAAATGTGTTATAAAGTTTCAAGATGATTTATACAATAAAAAGTTTATAATAAAAACTGACTGTAAATCAGCTAAATTTATGTTTAATAAAGATTTAAAACATGATGTTTCTAAACAAATGTTTGCAAGATGGCATGCACACTTAGTCCCATTTGATTATGAAATAATTTATACAAAAGGTGAAGAAAATAGTCTTCTAGATTTTCTTACTAGAGAGTATATTAATGATTAATTGTCTAAATTCTCTATTACAGGAATGTATCCTCGTGGCAGGGGAACAACCGTTCCTTATAAAGGCTGAGGTATTACTACTAATTATGGCAGAGGTAAAAGATGTTGGTGCCCTAGGCACGTTTGTTAAACGTTGTATAAGTTATCATTTTATTCATGATGATAAAGAGATGTTAAGATTATTATTGTTGCTCATGTTTGCTTATAATAATATCCGTCCCTAGAGCTTGTTATGTAACGCCCGTCCTAATTCCTGTTAAATTCTTGCCTTGCATATTTATATGCTATTTTATTTGAGTTAATTATTTAACTAATTGAGCAAGTTTAGGTCTTAAGTGTTCAAAGTTGGAACATTAGGGTCATTTGTGAAAAATAAAGTTTAGGGGCTAAAATGCTCAAGTTAAAACTTGAGGGGCCTAATTGCAATTTCTTGAAAGTTCAAAGGATAAACCTTGGTTGCCTTCTCTGATTCTTATTTTTTTTCTCAATTTCTCTCGTACGTTCCTCTGTCTCAGAAGAAAAGTTAGGGTTTACCCTATTCTCGACTCCTCTCGCTTAATTATGCCTCTGTTCGAAAATCCGACTTCGCATAAATGATAAGGGCGGTGAGTAGAGCATTTCCTGCCGAACAGAAATTAGTTTGGGTGAATTTGATTTCGGACTAGGTAAGTCACTAGCTCCCCCTTGCTTGTAATAACATGCATATGTGTTATTCTTGATACTTGTACTTGTTAATTTCGTGATTTGGTTGAATTTTGTGATACTTGTAAATTTGAAACGAAGGGAGTATTAGTATGAATTACAAAGCATGAAATTGACTTGAAAGACATGTTTAGGCTTGTTAAAATGTATGAAATTGACTTGAAAGACATGTTTAGGCTTGTTAAAATGTTCCTCGTGAGTGTTAGAAAATTTATACTCCTATTCGTGAGACGGTGAAATATTAACTTGATTAAATATTTATACAAGTATATTAGAAAAATTATACTTATACTTGTGAGACGGTGAAATAAATAAAAGTATCCCTAAATGAGTATATTAGTATATTAGAAAATTATACTTACACTTTTGGGACGGTGAAATATTTAAATGGAATAAAAGAAAATTATTCTATTATTTGTGGGACGGTAAAAAGAAGGAAATAGTGTCCTGGGTGTGCTAAGTACTCCTAGGTAGTGTATAAGTGTTAGTAAAAGTTACTCCTACGCTTGGGACTGACAATTGTAAACCTGGGAAAGAAATAAAATTTCGAGATTTTAGTACCTTGGGCGACCGTCCATGTTTGGCCAGGCGACCGCCCATTTATCTGGAAGATTTTTCTCTTGCAAAGTCTTGTTTTGGGCGACCGCACACTTGCCCTGATGAACAAAAGTCTTGAATAAAGTTTGATTAAGCTAGACTTAACCCTAGTTAAGGTATCTAGCCTTAGTATAAGATGTCCTAGAAAGTGTTATGACACCTTAGGGGCATCAGAACTTGGTTTTGAACATGATTACTCATTAAATTAAAATGAGAACTTGAATATCAAAGTAAGAACTCTTTTAAATGTCTTAAAAGTGCTATGAACAAGCACTAATGTGTTATATGTATCTTGATTCCAATGTTTGTGTACCTTAGGGGCACTAGAACAATGTCTTGAACTTGAACATCCAAAGTATAGGATTAAGAACTTGTAAGTATGAGATGTATAACTCATGTACTTAGCTTGAACTTGAAGTATAAGACAATTAAATCTTGTACATGACTTGAATATCCAAAGATTGGAATAATAACTTGAGTATAAGATAAATAATTCTTGTACATGTCTTGAACATCCAAAGAATTGGATTGAGAACTTGAATGTAAGATGATAAAATCTTGTACATGACTTGAAACTAATACGTGTGTATGGTAATGAACTTGAAATTGCTATGAACAAGCACTAACGTGTTAGAACTATCCTTGATGTGTATGTGCAAATCTTGCACATAATTACTTGATAGAATGTGGCTTGTTGACTACTTGATATATGGTATGAATAACCAAAGAATTGGAATGTGGAACTAGATAGAGAATGATCAACTCTAAGACATACTTGAATCTAATACGTGTGTACTGAAAGTGCTATGAACAAGCACTAATGTGCTAGTAATTGGTTTTAATCGTGTATATACTCAATGAAGTATATAAAGTATAAAGAAAATATCTTGTTCTTGAGTTGAGTTCCTAAAGAAAGAGGGATAGTGTAATATGAAGATAATTCATAAAACAATGATTATAGAACACAAAATGTGTTGGAATATATATTCGATTATTAACGATACATATACGCGAGATATGATTATGACTAGGTACAATACGACCTATTCGACTACGTGCTTAGAGTCTAAGATGTTGGGCTCTACTTGAAAGTAAGGGTATCGTGATAGACACATTAGTATGTTAAAAGTTATATAAATATGTACATGCAAATATGGCATATGACAAAGTGACATAGAATGATGTACCCTACTACTTGTTTGGGGTCTGTTACTAGTAGACTCTAACTTGGATTGATTGTATTACACGGACACATTACATGCCATTGTTATACTGATTTGTATTCACAATTATTGCGTGCGTGTACTTGTATTTGGTGAGCACATGATTACATGGTTCCTGAAGATCTAGTCCACTACTTTTGGACTTAGTTATATACTCTTGTAGTTCAAGTAAACATCTAATTGTGCATTCTTGTGTGAGTCCAGCTGGTCACCTTGCTTGTTCGGAGATGTATAGGTTCACGCTTATCATGAGGCTGAGGCCAAAATGATAATTGGGTGCCTATGTATCTGTGCCTGACCCCTTACTACAGACTATAGTAAGGGCATAGCTTCCTTTATTAGAGCAATACGCCTGATAAAAGTGAATGCTAAACTCGTGAACACCTCATGAATCTTGTTCTTGCTAGTGACACTGGTTACCGGGTCCTCTTGTGTACTGCACAGCAGCAACTTGATTGATCGTGATTTTTCAACTGCAATAAGCAATAACAACAATGGTTTACTTGGGAGGAATAAGGTTGGAATATCCTTTGTAACGTGTTAGTTTAGCCTTATGTGCTAGTTACTTGATGAGTTGGCTTAGCCTCTCATATACTTGTTACTTGATGACATCTTGAGCATGATTACTTGATAATCTTCTTGATTTGCATGATTGCATGATAACATGCTATGTACTTGTATCTAGTAACTTACTGAGATTTATCTCACCCCGTTTCTTATTTATTTGTTCCCCCCCAGGAAAGCAAGTGGTAATACGTTGTGAGGCTCGACTTAGCAGGGGCTTACTTGGCAGGTTGTTCTTGTTGGGGATTGTTATCCTTTCCAGTATTTGGTGAGGACGATCTTGTATCAGTTGTTTAGACTCAGTATATTGGGTAGACTTGTATAGTGTTCTTGTAATGCCAGTGTATGTGCTAGGCATGTTTTCCGCTGTGTACAACCATTTGGTTTAAATTTCTTGGTATAGAACTCGTTGTGAGCTATCTTAGCTCGTTCCTCTTGAGTATTTATATGATGTCAGTTTGATAAAAGCAGATGTCATTCAGTTTCTCGTTTCTTGTTAGTCATGCGCACCAGGTTTGAGGTTCTATTAGGGAATCCCGGGACTTGGGGGCGTGTCATGTTAAGCATTAGCATAAAGGCTAAATGATCATGGGATGATCATATTAGATTTATGGGTACTTGTTTGGAACAAGGTACTGGACATGACCCGCGGTATGAGATTTATGTCATGGTCAATATCATATATAAATCTCATATTAGTTATGTCATTTGAATCCTTAGACATGAAGTTATTATAGTCTTCCACTTGATGAAGATTATGTTTGATATATTCAAACGTTACCTTTAACCAGGTAGTTATAAATGGTATGATTGGCACAATCAGATTCACGTAGGGAAGAATAATAAGCTAAATGGATTTGTCTCTCTTCGGTGAGATGTCAAGCTTGGGCTTGATTGGATCGATGTCAATTGGATTATCAACATATTCAGGATCGAGAAAAGTGTTGAACAATGCAAGTTGACTTGTTGACCATGACTTGTGTTCAATGACATCATGGACAAAGAGATTATGACATGTTCTAAAAGGAATGTGAACTTGTATCTAGTTACACTATTTGGGTAGGTATGACGGTTTGCTAGAACCTAATCATATCTTATGGTTTCATGTTTGAACCCATTACCAACTTAGTGTAATCCTAGAGGGTCACACACAAAAGAACGAATTTACAAAAGGGCTAAAATTGGAATTGCGTAAAAGAGCGAAAAATCGAATTTAAGAAAAACAGGAAATTGGTTCCAGCAGACAAAGGACCCGACCGGGCAACTTCCTTGACCCGACTGGGAAACTTCCTTTACTCGACCGGGCTACTTCCTATACCCGATCGGGCATAGTGAATTTCGGGCCTGGTTTTTCCTAATTCGATTTTTAACGGGATTTGGACTAAATTTCCTAAAGGGTTTAGGACTTTTGAGTTTAAATACACCTCTCTTTATTAGGTATTAACCTAATTGATATTGTATCATTATTGAGTGCCTCCAAGGGTTTGAGAGGATGGTTTTCTTGTTCTAAGAAATCCCTAGATTGAAGAACAAGAATATCACACACACAATAATTACATATAAGTTCTATACATCATGAAAGCGTGTTTCATGATTTGGTCTAGCAACCAAGATCAAGTGTTCTTGATAATCGTTCGTGGTGTGGATACCGCTAGAGGGTGAAACTCATCATCTTCAAAGTTCGTGATTCTTGCTATGTTCGTGATCAAGGTTTCAAGCCTCCATCGAATTCAAGGTTGAAAAATCAAAGGCATCAAGGGTTAGTATTCTAGTATTCATCATATTGTATTTGACTTAATCATATGAATGGATCTATGGGCTTTGGGTTTCATTAAATTTTAAATGCTTAATTCCGCTGCGCATGTTACTCCGAAACCCAACAGTGGTATCAGAGCCCCGTTCATGTTGATTATTTCAATACTAGATCATGTTGTGAGTATGTAAATTGCTTATTTATGTTCCTAGCATGATATGAATATTGGGATTATGATGTTTATGTGTTATATTGATTTTATGTGGTTTATTGTTTTATAAACTTCAATCGCACTATTCAATCGCAATAAAAATTATGGTGGATTTAAAATTGTTTGGGATATCAATTATTGATTGGATCAAAGTTTTGATAATTCAAATGATTCATGAATTGTTCATTCAAGGTTTTGATGATCATGGTGATTGGATCACCAAGAACACCAAATCCTAATTGAATCGCGAAAAACAATTTTGAGACAAAATTTGGAAAATTTAAAAATCTGGGATTTTTCGGAGGAGGTACGACCGGACCCAAGTGAAGTCCCGGCCGGACCTGTTGGTCTGGGGCGGGCGGATCTTGGGGATCGGGGTGGATCTCGGGGTTTAATTTTCCTATTTGTTTTAGTCTTGTGATTCTGAGATTGGATCAAGGTTTGGATGGCTAATCTACGTTCATCGAGATTGTGTTTCTCAAACTTAATCGCAATCAAAGTTTCAAAGATAAAATGAAGTTAGAATTATGAAGAGTTCATAATTGCTAAAATTGAGAAACAAAGTTCTTGATTCAAAGATTGGAGATACATGTGGAATTGTGGATGCAATTGGCCTACGTTTATCGAGACCATCTATTGCTTAGTTTCGGCCACATGGACTATTTTCTTGGTTTCTTGAATTAGTGCGGGATTGTGGTTGCCAAAGGCTTAGTTCGACCGCACTTCTTGTTGTCTTGATTTGGAGATGATAACCGAAGTTCAAATAGTCTCATCCTCATAGTTATAGAGAAACTAATGACACATAAATATTGTGCTTAAATTAATGATTATTAATTTAGTGGCTAAACTTGATGCGTAACATGTTTATCTTGTGTGCTCATAAATATATTGTATGCTATATGGTGATGAACCTTCAAAGAAAATTTTAAGTCCTTTTTGCCATGCCATGATTAAAACACTTGTAAGTACACGGGTATTTTGATGTGGGCTCGCCAAAGTGAGGTGCATTGATTTTATTCTTGTATGAGCAAGATGAGTGAATAAGAGTTTCCTATGCGTTTAAAATGGTTGGACTTAATTAGGCGTCAAAACAGTTTTGGGCTTAGGCAAAGATGAGATTAAACATGCTTTTGAAATTGGATCGCTAAGAATCATATTGGATATGATTGACAAGAAATTGTCTACCTAATTAATTTGATTTTGAGCGGTCCGCCAAAGCGGACTCAAGGTTAAATTAAAGTTGGATCTTAGCCCAATTTAAAAGAATCTCAGAAAAGGATCTAAGAGTCATATGGGATATGATTGACAGGGTTGTCTACCTAATTAATTTAATTTTGAGCGGTGCGCCAAAGCGTACTTGAAATTAAATTAAAGTTGGATCTTAGCCCATTTAAATTATATTATACATTGTATGTATAATAAGGTTATATAATTTAGTGGGAGTATTTTTGGAAAAATACATTATTTATCTCTTTAATGAGATTGGTACTTGTAAAATTTTGGAAATTTTGCATAAGTTGTAGATGACAACTAAAATCGTTGCGATCAATCCTTGATAAGGATAAAGCTTCAAGAGAATGGTACAAACTTCGTGGATTGGATCCTGAGTCTAAGAATCGTTCTAAGGCAAGAAGATGTGTTGTGCATTCTTGATGGGCCTATTCCTAAAGAACCCAATGCCAGAGAAAGACAATCACAAGAGACATGAGTATGTTTCTAGGGATATGAGTTGTCTCATGCTTGTAACTATGAACTCAAAGCTCCAACAAAGTTTGGAACTTGTGGAAGCCTATTAGATAGGCGTGGAGTTGAGTTACATGTTTCAAAGAGCAATCTAGGCAAGAGAGGTATAAAACCATTATTGCATTCACTTCTTACAAAAGGAGTAAAGGGCAATAAGTGGAACCTCATATGCTTAAGATAAAGGCTACGTAGAGCATCTTGAGAAACTTGGTTGTCCAATTGGATTGGAGCAAGAAACGGATCTCATTCTTGATTCATTGTCCAAAAGTTATAATCACTTAGTGATGAACTATAACATGCATGGAATGAATAAAGAATCTCTCCGAGTTTCATTAACCTGCTAAAACTGTGGAGATGAAGATGGTGGAGAATGGATTCTCCAGTGCTCATGGTTCATGATGAAAAAGGGCCAAGTGCCAAAAGAAAGGTAAGACAAGCATTGTCAAACCTAAAGGGAATAATTATGGTTAAAATAATAACTCTAATTGATGCAATTTGGTAACGTGGCAATTGGATTGGCCAGTTAGAATTGTAGTCAAAATTCTGGATGATCAACAAAAGGGAATGGTAGTGGGACTACCACTCGGGATATTTATGTTATAAATAAATCTTTCTAACTTTAATTATTGAGTATTGGATACCGGATATGGGTCCCATATTTGTATAAATGTGCAATAATTAGTAAATTGAAAGACTACTTATAGTAAAGTTTGATCTATGAATAGTAATGATGCAATGGTTGCAACATTATTTGTAGAACACTTGTAAAGTGACTTTACTAATGAAGTAGAAAATATTATTTTGTTATAAGATAATGAAAAAGCCTTTCACTTGCCTTCCATTATTCCCCAGTATGGAGCCACGTCGTTTTGGTATAGGAACATGTGGGAATCGAGTCGCCCACGAGCGCTTACGTTTACTGGCCTGCATCCACACTCCTCTTAAACTCACCACTTGTCCCGAGTGAGGAAATGCTTCGTTCAGGAAACGCACCTGGCGCATCTCAGCTTATCACGCTCAACAATAGCCTTCTTGTCATACTGATGCCGCTCCCGCATGAAGGGGAACGCCCCATGAGAGGGTCCTACCTAACATGAATCCCGGGATGCCCGGCTCCATCCTTCGATCCGGAAGTACAGCCTAGGCGCATATGTCCTACGCTGACTTTTCCGGAGAGTCTGTGTTTTAACCGGAATCTGCAGCTTAAGATGTGTTTCTATTGTCATCTACGAGATTAATGTGAGATTGATGTTGAGATTTATGCGTATGTGAAAGTGCGAGGAAGTGTCTTTTTAGGAAGGGCTGACAATTAGTGAGCGTGAGCGAACGATTCATACGTCACTTAGAAAAGGGAAAATAAAAGCATTTCCGGTTTAGCAAGTGAGCGTGAGCGAACGATAAGGTCAATTAATCGGACCACAATCCCAAGTGAGCGCTAGCGAACGATTGTCCGGGGTAAGATAAAAAAGAAAGATAAACCCGGTACAAGTGAGCGTTAGCGAACGATTGAGTTGAGATATGCATAAGGTAGCAGCTAATTTTCCTTCTAGTTATCTAGTGAATAACTAGTAAAAAAGATGCCAAATGTTAAGTGTAGTTCCATTTTTGAATTGTTTTTTTAGTTGAGGAGCATCCTTGCCCACAAATTGCTGGGACAAATAGTTGTGAAACTTGATGAAATCAATAACTTGAGCAGCCCCGACGAAGGAAGGGGATGCGGGTCATAAAAAAGGAAAGAGCCCCGAAGGGGATTCCAAATCAAAAGAGTGAGTGAGCTCCGAAGGAGATCAGGAACGGGAAATATGGAGTGAGTGAGCCACGAAGTGGATCAGGAACGGGGAAGCTCCCGAAGGGAGATGGTATAAATAATTAAAATTATTTATGCATTATTGTTTTGATCAAATAAATGAGAAATGCATATCTAAAATTCCATGGGACGGAGTTTTAAGTCATATGATTTGGAATCAATGATTTATGCAAATCTTATTTACTTGGACCAAGACATCTTTTACTATAAATAGTGAAAGGCTAATATCTTACTTGACCTAATACATGTCAATGTATATGGTACATTAAGTAGCAATGCTAAAAGAGAATTTTGATTGTACTTGGTAAAACTATTCAAAGACTCTGATTGGATCACGATGATGAATAATTGAACCAAGAATTTGACAGTCATCGTTAAGGTTGTGAAATAGTTTCACAATTAACTCCACCAAGAACACCATTTGGAATGATGTGTCTGCGTGGAGGTATAGAACCTTATTGGATATGGTTCATTAGATGATAATGTCAGAATGATCTTCCATTATTTGTTTTTTGGGTTATGTATTTGAAACCACTATAATTACACTAATTTGAGTTCCATCAAAAGGGGTTAAAAGGTGAAAGAAAACTCGGTTTGTCTTTCGTAAAGATTTAAGACGGTGAGACTTTTTTGGAAAGGAGTTGTCTGGGACACACTCATAATTAAATCTTATAAATATATTTTCTTGGGATATCCTAAGGAAACTTGAGGATATTATTTTACTCGTAAGAAACAAATGGTTTGTTGCTTATGATAGTACTTTTCTAGATAAATGGTTTATCTCTAAAAGAACCAGTGGGATTAAATATATCTCGGATGATCCGATACCTACAAAATATTATTTAACCTAAGATAGAAGTTGAACAAACTTTCACAATGTTTTGTGAAAAACCGTTCATAATATACAAGTACTTACATACATGATATGGTACAATCTATTACGAGAAATATTGGATATTTCGAAATAGAAAGTATTGAGGTAAAGTTCATTTGGAATGAAGTATTTACCACCTATCAAAGATGCAATGTCCGCTCCATATTTAGATTAATGACTTGGAGTTATAAAATCTAAAAGTCAATCCATGTATAATAATCAAGTTTGAAACTTGATCATTCTAACCTAAGGTGTAAAAACCAAAGGATGAGATTGAGTTTTCTTGGAGAAAACTTACATGGGTAGCAAAGAACTTACTAGAATTCTCATAGTCATATCTTCATATTTGGAATATGAAATTTGACAAAAGGATGTCAAAACAGCGTTCCTTAACGGGAAATCAAATTAAGGATGTATTGGATACAACCTAAAGGTTTTGATAGTCAAAGAAAATTCTAATAAAGTATGTAAGTTGCGGAAATCCATAGGATGGATTAAAGCAAGCTTCTGGGAGTTGGAATCTCCGTTTTGATGAATCAAAGAGTTTTGCTTTATCAAGAACGAAGATGAACCTTGTATATATACAAGAAAATTAGTGGGAGCATAGTGCTATTCCTTATTCTAATATGTGGATGACATATTGCTCATTGGAAACGACATTCCTACACGTCAGTCTGTAAAGACTTTGTTGGGAAAGTGCTTCGCAATGAAAGATATGGGTGAAACCGCATATGTCCTTGGCATCAAGGAAGCTAATTGGTTTAAGCCAAAGTACATACATTGCAAGGTCATTAGAAGATTCCGCAAGGAAAATTCTAAGAGAGGACAGTGGTCAATGTTGCATGGAGTTTCTCTAAGCAAGACTCAATGTCCTAAGACAAATGATGAGCATGAGAAAATGAGTGAGATGCCATATGCTTCGGCAAATGGATCCATCGTGTATGCCGTGATAGGTACTAGGCTGGATGTATCTTATGCTTGGAGCATGACGAGAAGATGTCAATCCGACCCCGGTGAAAATCACTGGATGGCTACAAAAACAATTCTTAAAGTACTTAAGAAGAACTAAAAGATCCGTTTTTGATCTATGGAGGAATGAAATATGATCTCGTTGTAAATGGGTACACGGATGCATGCTTCCAAACCAACAAAGATGATAGAAAATCGCAATCGAGTTTTGTGTTAAATAACTGTAAGTTAGAATAGTTCCAAGCAGAGTACAGTTAATTCTACAAATTGAAGCTAAGTATTTTGCTGCATTGGATGCTGCAAAGGAAACTGTTTGGATTAAGAAGTTCATTGGTGAACTTGAGGTGGTTCATAGAGTTGCTAAACTAATAGACCTTTATTGATAATAATGGTGCTATTGATCAAGCAAAGGAACCAAGGGCACATCCTAAATCCAAACACATACTTAGGCGTTTTCTTATCGTTCGAGAAATCGTTGATAAGGGAGACGTAAATATATGCAAACTACCAACTAATGATAACGTTGCGGACACGCTAACAAAGAGACTTCCACAAGCTAAACATGATGGTCATGTTAGGTCCATGGGTATTGGATACCTAGAGATTGGGCCTAGGGCAAGTGGGAGATTGTTGGTATTGGTGCCCTAGGCACGTTTGTTAAACGTTGTATAAGTTATCATTTTATTCATGATGATAAAGAGATGTTAAGATTATCATTGTTGCTCATGTTTGCTTATAATAATCTCCGTCCCTAGAGCTTGTTAAGCATTAGCATAAAGGCTAAATTATCATGGGATGATCATGTTAGATTTATGGGTACTTGTTTGGAACAAGGTACTGGACATGACCTGCGGTATGAGATTTATGTCATGGTCAATGTCATATATAAATCTCATATTAGTTATGTCATTTGAATCCTTAGACATGAAGTTATTATAGTCTTCCACTTGATGAAGATTATGTTTGACATATTCAAACGTTACCTTTAACCAGGTAGTTATAAAGGGTATGATTGGCACAATCAGATTCACATTGGGAAGAATGATAAGCTAAATGGATTTGTCCCTCTTCGGAGAGATGTCAAGCTTGGGCCCCTCGTAGGAATGATGTTGATGAAATGTTTGGCCATACTCAAGTGAATTGATTGGATCGATGTCATTTGGATTATCAAAATATTCAGGATCGAGAAAAGTGTTGAACAATGCAAGTTGACTTGTTGACCATGACTTGTGTTCAATGACATCATGGACAAAGGGATTATGACATGTTCTAAAAGGAATGCGAACTTGTATCTAGTTACACTATTTGGGTAGGTATGACGGTTTGCTAGAACCTAATCATATCTTATGGTTTCATGTTTGAACCCATTGCCAACTTAGTATAATCCTATAGGGTCACACACAAAAGAACGAATTTACAAAAGGGCTAAAATTGGAATTGCGTAAAAGAGCAAAAAATCGAATTTAAGAAAAATAGGAAATTGGTTCCAGCAGACAAAGGACCCGACCGGGCAACTTCCTTGACCCGATCGGGCTACTTCCTATACCCGATCGGGCATAGTGAATTTCGGGCCTGGTTTTTCCTAATTCGATTTTTGACGGGATTTGGACTAAATTTCCTAAAGGGTTTAGGACTTTTGAGTTTAAATACACCTCTCTTTATTAGGTATTAACCTAATTGATATTGTATCATTATTGAGTGCTTCCAAGGGTTTGAGAGGATGGTTTTCTTGTTCTAAGAAATCCCTAGATTGAAGAACAAGAATATCACACACACAATAATTCCATATAAGTTCTATACATCATGAAAGCGTGTTTCATGATTTGGTCTAGCAACCAAGATCAAGTGTTCTTGATATTTGTTGGTGGTGTGGATACCGCTAAAGGGTGAAACTCATCATCTTCAAAGTTCGTGATTCTTGCTATGTTCATGATCAAGGTTTCAAGCCTCCATCGAATTCAAGGTTGCAAAATCAAAGGCATCAAGGGTTAGTATTCTAGTATTCATCATATTGTATTTGACTTAATCATATGAATGGATCTATGGGCTTTGGGTTTCATTAAATTTTAAATGCTTAATTTGTCACGACCCGAAATCTAGGCTCTATTTTATTAGTAATTAAATGATTTTTATTTAATTATTTGCTTATTTATTTATTTAAATCATTATTTATTTAAATAATTATGTGTGCAATTAATGTGTTATAATAATTTATGCCTAGCATTTTATTTGGGTCATTTGTGCTAGTATAGAAATGTTGGGTCTTAGTTGTTAGTAGGGAGTGTAGTATTGTGTGTAGTGTGAGAGAGGGGGCCTAAGTGCAACATTTTGAATTATTTCCCTACTCCCTCCCTACTCCTCATCTTCTCCCTCACTCCACTCCATTTCCCTGCACTCTCTCTCCCTCCTTCCATAGAAAGGTAAGTTTCTCTTCTTTATCTTCTCTCTTCATTTTCTCCATCTTCCCATCATCATCTCTCATTTCTTAAAACTTGAACATTGTTTAGATCGTCGATAGGATCGCGTAGAGCCAAAAAGATTTGAAATCCATCAACTTTGAGAATTTGCAAGTAAGTTACTTTTCCCCCATTTTGATGCTAAAATGTTCATATCATGTTTAGATAATGCTTTATGTGTTATAATTGAAGTTTGGTTGAGTTTTGAATTTATTTGGAATTTTATTTGAGTTTTGGGTAAAAATGGTGAAACTTGAATGTTGGTTTTGATTCTTGGTTTTGGTTTGTAAATGGTGTATTTGGATTCCCATTTTAGTTATAAATGATGTTTGGGTACCTTAGAAATCTTGTAGGGAGTGTTGATTTTGAGTGTTTATGAATTTGGTATGAAATGGTAAGGAAATTTGGGAAACCCAGCTGCTGAATTCTTCCCAGTCCGTAGACCAGGCGCCCGCCCGACACCCTCCAGGCGCCCGCCTACATACCCCTTTCTGAAGACCTGACCTTCTGTTGATTCAGGCGCCCGCCCGTCACTGTTCCAGGAATTGACCTTTTTTGCTTGTTAAACTAAATGGCTTAACCAGTTTAGGTTTAATCCTTCTAATTAACTTAAGATAACACCGTGGAACACTTTATTGTATGGATTTGATTCCTTTGTGAATAAATATGATATGGAGTTTGATTAATTATCATTTTTGGGAATGTGGTTCACCTTTGATGTGCAGTTTGTATTGGTTTACCTTTGTGGTGATTTAATTGGATTGATTCCCTACTTTGGAATCCTTTGTTGTTTACCGTGCTAGTATTTTATTACTTAGCCTTTACGTGAAAGTCCAGCTGGTATTTTGTGTGTGTTTGGGCGATGCGAAACATTATGATGGCACGGCCAAGTCCATTGTGATGTTGACCATTGTTTTGCCCCATTATTACCCTCCTCCAGATTGGCCTTGGATGTGAGAAGAGCTAGCTCCTTTGTGTGCATTTTAGCTTCTTGGAGCATGACTTTGTGGCATGTCTCCCGTCCCTTGTGACACTTCTTTTGGTTATTGGTTCCGGTACCGGGGGTTTTCTCTTCGGCTTTCATGCTATTATGAAGATGATGATTGGTTGATTATTGAAGCTGCGCAGCGATCCTTTATTTGGATGTTCCGGTTTGGAAAACCTTGGCTATATCCTTTGTTATGTGTTTATTTCCGCTGCTATCTGATACATGATAATTGCTATGTGCTATGTGATAATTATTATTGTTTATTGCTTATTGTATCATAGCATGTCATGTAGTTGCATTAGTAACTTATTGAGATTTATCTCACCCCCCTTTTCTTTTATCTTTGTTTTTCCTTAACCCCCCCAGGTGCTAAGGATTAGTCTCGCTGATCACGAGAAAGAGGACGTCGAGTGTGGATCCGTCTTTTGGGGAAAGTTGTATAGGTTGGTTTACATTATATCAATGTGTAACCTTTTGGGGATATTTGTACCAAACATTGACGTCATTAGGATTTGTATATTTATCTTTTGTTGGGCATAAACTTGTGGAAGTTTATGTTAGTTGTAATTGGTTATTTTCAAACTTGGTTTTGTAAAACATTGGATCATTACCTTTTGGTATCAAATGAAATTTTTAACTCCGGTATTTCACCGTTTTGGTTTTAGAGTCGACGTCCAGATCGCGGTCTCGGGCCCGCGGGGTCCGGGGTCGCGACAGTTGGTATCAGAGCTATGGCTTTAGCTCTATGAATAAGTCTAGGTGGATTAGTATGACCTAGGTGGGTAGTAGTGTGCGGAGTGATTAACGGTTGATGTTTTATGCAGGTAATTGTTCTCAATGTCTGGAAGAAGAAACAGAGGAGGTACTAGTGGGGCACAGAATCAGAATGATACAAGGGAAGAGGCACGTGCCATGTTTCAAGGCATGTTTGAGGCGGCCATGAAGGCCATACATGATCAAGGTCCGAGGGTAGAACAAGCACCACCCCGTTATGGATTGGAGCAATTTCTGAAGTTGAAACCGGTTGAATTCAATGGGGAACCCGATGTAAGGAAAGCTGAGTTATGGATCGAATCGATGGAGAAGATTTATGATGTATTTGCGTGTTCGGATGAGGACAAGGTCCGGTTTGCGGCTTACAAGCTTGTGGGAGCCGCCGAGCATTGGTGGAAAGGTATTAAAGCTACTTGGGATGATACTCACACGGTGTATGCGTGGGAGTTGTTTGTGCGCAAATTCAAGGAGCATTTCATTCCGGTTGTTGATCAAAACCGAAAGGAGATCGAGCTACTCAATTTGGAGCAAGGTGTGTTGTCTATAGCACAATACTCGGCTAAGTTCATAGAATTAGCCCGGTATTGCGACTATTTGGTGAGGACCGAGGAACAAAAGGCTATGAGATTCATTCGGGGATTGAAGACCTCCATTCGTACTCAACTTATTGCTCAACGGATTATGACATTCCAAGATGCGGTGGACCGAGCCTATTTGATAGAGCAAGATATTGGGGAGCATAAAAGGAAGACTGAGGTAGCTAACCCGAGTAAGCAAGGAGCTCAAGGCAAGCCACAACACCGTTCCGACACTCGAGGTAACTTTGGGGGACAATCTCAGTTCCGAGGGCAACCGACCCCAAGGAACCCGGGTACCACTTTCGGGAACCAAGGGAGCCAAATTAGGAGGCTTTGTTCGTATTGTCAAAAGGAAGGTCATTCTGAAGACCGTTGTTGGAAGAAGCAAGGAAGGTGCACCAATTGTGGTCAAATGGGTCACTTTGTAAAAGATTGCCCGAGAGGTAGAGGACAAGCATCCGGGTCAGGTGTTGGTAATAATCAGGGTCAGAAAAGGGATGCAGCTGGGAAGCCCAAAGTCCAAGGGAAGGTTTATGCCATGAATCAACAACAAGCTACAGATGATCCTACAGTTATTGGAGGTATTATTTCTATATCTAATGTGAGCGCACGAGCGTTAGTAGATCCAGGATCATCTCATTCATACATTTCTGTGCAATTTGCTTCCATGTTAAATGCTGCATTCGAGTCCTTACCGTACGTGCTAGAGGTGTCGACCCCTATAGGAGAATGCTTGATTTCGGATCGAGTCTTTCGTGCTTGTGATGTGGTTATTTGTGGTCGAGTCCTTTGTGCGGATTTGGTAGTTCTTCCTATCCAAGACTTTGATGTCATTTTGGGTATGGATTGGTTGAGCAAGTTTTATGCTTCCGTTGATTGCCGTAAGAAAACTGTTACTTTTTCTATTCCCGATGTGCCTAAATTTGTGTTTGAGGCTAGTCCTCTGAGTAGAAAGGTTCGCTTAATTTCTTTTATGAAAGCGAGAAAATTGTTGCATAGTGGTTGTGAAGGGTATTTGGCTAGTGTTCTTGATACTAGGAAAGAATCCCCTAGTTTTGATAGTGTTCGGGTAGTTCGGGAATTTCCCGATGTTTTCTCTGCCGAGTACGATATGCCTCCCGATCGTGAGATTGAGTTTTGTATAGACCTTTTGCCGGGTACGGCTCCAATTTCGAAAGCACCTTATAGGTTAGCTCCCGCAGAGTTGAAAGAATTAAAGGTTCAGTTGCAAGAATTGCTTGATCGAGGGTTTATCCGCCCTAGTGTTTCCCCGTGGGGAGCACCGGTTTTATTTGTGCGGAAGAAAGATGGTTCGTTGAGATTGTGTATAGATTACCGGAAGTTGAATCAGGTTACGGTGAAGAATAAGTATCCTCTACCGCACATTGATGATTTGTTTGATCAGCTTCAAGGGTCCGTGGTTTTCTCTAAACTTGATTTGAGGAGTGGGTACCATCAGTTGAAGGTTCGATCGGAGGATATTCCGAAGACTGCTTTTCGCACTCGTTATGGTCATTATGAGTTCTTAGTTATGCCGTTTGGGTTGACGAACGCGCCGGCCGTGTTTATGGATTTGATGAACCGAGTTTTCCATCCTTATCTTGATTCGTTCGTGGTGGTTTTCATCGACGACATTCTTGTTTATTCGAAATCTCGAGAGGAGCACGAGCAGCACTTGAGGACAGTTTTATCCGTCCTTGCGAGGGAGAAATTATTTGCGAAGTTTAGTAAATGCGAATTTTGGCTCGAGAAGGTGGCATTTCTGGGTCATGTGATTTCTAAAGACGGGATTTCGGTGGATCCCTCAAAGATTGAAGCTATAGTGGATTGGAAGAGACCCGAATCAGTGACAGAGATTAGAAGCTTTCTGGGTTTAGCCGGTTATTACCGAAGGTTTATTGAAGGGTTTTCGAGGATTGCTACTCCGATGACTCAGTTGACCCGGAAGAATGTTCCGTTTGTGTGGACCGAGAAATGTGACAAGAGTTTCGAGGAATTGAAGAAGAGGTTGACTACCGCACCGATCTTGACTTTGCCTAATGGGAGCGATGGCCTAGTGATTTACAGTGATGCTTCGAAAGAGGGTTTGGGTTGCGTGTTGATGCAGAATGGGAAGGTAATTGCGTACGCTTCGAGGAAGTTGACCCCTGGTGAACAGAATTACCCGACTCATGATATGGAGTTAGCGGCCATTGTCTTTGCGTTGCACAAGTGGAAGCACTACCTTTATGGAGCGAGGTTTGAGATTTTTACGGATCACAAGAGTTTGAAGTACCTATTCTCCCAGAAAGAGTTGAACAACCGACAGCGTCGATGGATGGAATTGTTGAAGGATTATGATTGCAAGATTTCTTATCATCCGGGGAAGGCGAATGTGGTAGCCGATGCGATTAGTAGAAAGTCTTATGTGGCTTCGATGATGGTCCGTGAATGGAAAATGCTTGAGGATGTTCGAGATTGGTCTCCTCGTGAATCGAGACATGGGGCTATTTTTGCGAATATTAGGGTGTCTCCGACCCTAATTAAGAGGATAAAAGAGGCTCAGAAAGAAGATCCCGAGTTGGTGAAGATAATGGGTAAATTGAAGGAAAAGAACTTCGAGGATTTTTCTGTTAGCTCGAGTGGAGTATTGACTTTCCGTGGAAGATTGTGTGTTCCGGATGTTGATGGAATTAAACAGAGAGTTCTTGATGAGGGCCACAAATCGAGGTATACTATTCATCCGGGTAGTACGAAGATGTATCAGGATTTGAAGCAACAATTTTGGTGGATTAATATGAAAAGGGAAATAGCCGAGTATGTATCGAGGTGTTTAACTTGTCAGCAGGTCAAGGCCGAGCATCAGAGACCCGCGGGATTACTTCAGCCGTTAGAGATTCCCGAGTGGAAATGGGAGCATGTGACTATGGATTTCGTTACGGGACTGCCTCGTACCCGTAGGAAGTATGACAGTGTTTGGGTAATAGTGGATAGATTGACCAAGAGTGCCCATTTCTTGCCTATTGACATCAGATATTCGATGGAGAAGCTTGCGACCCTTTATATCGATGAGATTGTTAGATTGCATGGAGTTCCGGTTAGCATCGTGTCAGATCGAGATCCGAGGTTTACTTTAAGATTTTGGAAGGCATTTCAGGAAGCTTTGGGTACAGATTTGCGGTTCAGTACAGCTTTTCATCCTCAGACCGACGGTCAATCCGAGAGGACTATTCAGATTCTTGAGGATATGTTGCGAGCGTGTTCGATAGACTTCTCCGATTCTTGGGATTCGCACCTACCGTTAGTGGAGTTCTCTTACAACAACAGTTATCAGGCTAGCATCGAGATGGCACCGTATGAGGCCTTGTATGGAAGAAAATGTAGATCGCCTATTTGTTGGGATGAGGTTGGTGAAGCGAAAGTTGTGGGTATTGATTTGCTTCGGGATTCAGTTGAGAAAGTTAAAGTTATCCGGGATAGATTGAAGACAGCCCAGAGTCGACATAAGAGCTACGCAGATAACCGAAGGCGAGATCTTAGTTTTCAGATTGGTGATTTGGTGTTCTTGAAGGTATCTCCGAAGGTGGGTATTCGTAGGTTTGGGAAGAAAGGCAAATTGGCTCCGAGGTTTATTGGTCCGTTTGAGATTTTGGGAAAGGTTGGACTTCTAGCGTATCGTCTTGCGTTACCGTCATCCTTAGACCGATTGCACAACGTCTTTCACGTCTCTATGCTTCGGAAGTATGTTCATGACCCATCGCACGTGTTACCGAGGATACCGGAGGATATTGAGCCCGATATGACTTATGAGGAACGACCGGTTCGGATCTTAGATTCCAAAGTCCAAGAGTTGAGGAGCAAGAGCATTGCGTTGGTTAGGGTCCTTTGGAGGAATCATAACATCGAGGAGTCGACGTGGGAGCTTCGTGATGAGATGGAGAGGAAATTTCCGTGGCTTTTTGTTTGAGGTGAGTCTCGTTAAAATTCGGGTCGAATTTTCTTTAAGGGGGAGTGAATGTCACGACCCGAAATCTAGGCTCTATTTTATTAGTAATTAAATGATTTTTATTTAATTATTTGCATATTTATTTATTTAAATCATTATTTATTTAAATAATTATGTGTGCAATTAATGTGTTATAATAATTTATGCCTAGCATTTTATTTGGGTCATTTGTGCTAGTATAGAAATGTTGGGTCTTAGTTGTTAGTAGGGAGTGTAGTATTGTGTGTAGTGTGAGAGAGGGGGCCTAAGTGCAACATTTTGAATTATTTCCCTACTCCCTCCCTACTCCTCATCTTTTCCCTCACTCCACTCCATTTCCCTGCACTCTCTCTCCCTCCTTCCATAGAAAGGTAAGTTTCTCTTCTTTATCTTCTCTCTTCATTTTCTCCATCTTCCCATCATCATCTCTCATTTCTTAAAACTTGAACATTGTTTAGATCGTCGATAGGATCGCGTAGAGCCAAAAAGATTTGAAATCCATCAACTTTGAGAATTTGCAAGTAAGTTACTTTCCCCCATTTTGATGCTAAAATGTTCATATCATGTTTAGATAATGCTTTATGTGTTATAATTGAAGTTTGGTTGAGTTTTGAATTTATTTGGAATTTTATTTGAGTTTTGGGTAAAAATGGTGAAACTTGAATGTTGGTTTTGATTCTTGGTTTTGGTTTGTAAATGGTGTATTTGGATTCCCATTTTAGTTATAAATGATGTTTGGGTACCTTAGAAATCTTGTAGGGAGTGTTGATTTTGAGTGTTTATGAATTTGGTATGAAATGGTAAGGAAATTTGGGAAACCCAGCTGTTGAATTCTTCCCAGTCCGTAGACCAGGCGCCCGCCCGACACCCTCCAGGCGCCCGCCTACATACCCCTTTCTGAAGACCTGACCTTCTGTTGATTCAGGCGCCCGCCTGCCCTATTCCAGGCGCCCGCCCGCCACTGTTCCAGGAATTGACCTTTTTTGCTTGTTAAACTAAATGGCTTAACCAGTTTAGGTTTAATCCTTCTAATTAACTTAAGATAACACCGTGGAACACTTTATTGTATGGATTTGATTCCTTTGTGAATAAATATGATATGGAGTTTGATTAATTATCATTTTTGGGAATGTGGTTCACCTTTGATGTGCAGTTTGTATTGGTTTACCTTTGTGGTGATTTAATTGGATTGATTCCCTACTTTGGAATCCTTTGTTGTTTATCGTGCTAGTATTTTATTACTTAGCCTTTACGTGAAAGTCCAGCTGGTATTTTGTGTGTGTTTGGGCGATGCGAAACATTATGATGGCACGGCCAAGTCCATTGTGATGTTGACCATTGTTTTGCCCCATTATTACCCTCCTCCAGATTGGCCTTGGATATGAGAAGAGCTAGCTCCTTTGTGTGCATTTTAGCTTCTTGGAGCATGACTTTGTGGCATGTCTCCCGTCCCTTGTGACACTTCTTTTGGTTATTGGTTCCGGTACCGGGGGTTTTCTCTTCGGCTTTCATGCTATTATGAAGATGATGATTGGTTGATTATTGAAGCTGCGCAGCGATCCTTTATTTGGATGTTCCGGTTTGGAAAACCTTGGCTATATCCTTTGTTATGTGTTTATTTCCGCTGCTATCTGATACATGATAATTGCTATGTGCTATGTGATAATTATTGGATATGGTTCATTATATGATAATGTCAGAATGATCTTCCATTATTTGTTTTTTGGGTTATGTATTTGAAACCACTATAATTACACTAATTTGAGTTCCATCAAAAGAGGTTAAAAGGTGAAAGAAAACTCGGTTTGTCTTTTGTAAAGATTTAAGACGGTGAGACTTTTTTGGAAAGGAGTTGTCTGGGACACACTCATAATTAAATCTTATAAATATATTTTCTTGGGATATCCTAAGGAAACTTGAAGATATTATTTTACTCGTAAGAAACAAATGGTTTGTTGCTTATGATAGTACTTTTCTAGATAAATGGTTTATCTCTAAAAGAACCAGTGGGAGTAAAATATATCTCGGATGGTCCGATACCTACAAAATATTATTTAACCTAAGATAGAAGTTGAACAAACTTTCACAATGTTTTGTGAAAAACCGTTCATAATATACAAGTACTTACATACATGATATGGTACAATCTATTACGAGAAATATTGGATATTTCGAAATAGAAAGTATTGAGGTAAAGTTCATTTGGAATGAAGTATTTACCACCTATCAAAGATGCAATGTCCGCTCCATATTTAGATTAATGACTTGGAGTTATAAAATCTAAAAGTCAATCCATGTATAATAATCAAGTTTGAAACTTGATCATTCTAACCTAAGGTGTAAAAACCAAAGGATGAGATTGAGTTTTCTTGGAGAAAACTTACATGGGTAGCAAAGAACTTACTAGAATTCTCATAGTCATATCTTCATATTTGGAATATGAAATTTGACAAAAGGATGTCAAAACAGCGTTCCTTAACGGGAAATCAAATTAAGGATGTATTGGATACAACCTAAAGGTTTTGATAGTCAAAGAAAATTCTAATAAAGTATGTAAGTTGCGGAAATCCATAGGATGGATTAAAGCAAGCTTCTGGGAGTTGGAATCTCCGTTTTGATGAATCAAAGAGTTTTGCTTTATCAAGAACGAAGATGAACCTTGTATATATACAAGAAAATTAGTGGGAGCATAGTGCTATTCCTTATTCTAATATGTGGATGACATATTGCTCATTGGAAACGACATTCCTACACGTCAGTCTGTAAAGACTTTGTTGGGAAAGTGCTTCGCAATGAAAGATATGGGTGAAACCGCATATGTCCTTGGCATCAAGGAAGCTAATTGGTTTAAGCCAAAGTACATACATTGCAAGGTCATTAGAAGATTCCGCAAGGAAAATTCTAAGAGAGGACAGTGGTCAATGTTGCATGGAGTTTCTCTAAGCAAGACTCAATGTCCTAAGACAAATGATGAGCATGAGAAAATGAGTGAGATGCCATATGCTTCGGCAAATGGATCCATCGTGTATGCCGTGATAGGTACTAGGCTGGATGTATCTTATGCTTGGAGCATGACGAGAAGATGTCAATCCGACCCCGGTGAAAATCACTGGATGGCTACAAAAACAATTCTTAAAGTACTTAAGAAGAACTAAAAGATCCGTTTTAGATCTATGGAGGAATGAAATATGATCTCGTTGTAAATGGGTACACGGATGCATGCTTCCAAACCAACAAAGATGATAGAAAATCGCAATCGAGTTTTGTGTTAAATAACTGTAAGTTAGAATAGTTCCAAGCAGAGTACAGTTAATTCTACAAATTGAAGCTAAGTATTTTGCTGCATTGGATGCTGCAAAGGAAAACTGTTTGGATTAAGAAGTTCATTGGTGAACTTGAGGTGGTTCATAGAGTTGCTAAACTAATAGACCTTTATTGATAATAATGGTGCTATTGATCAAGCAAAGGAACCAAGGGCACATCCTAAATCCAAACACATACTTAGGCGTTTTCTTATCGTTCGAGAAATCGTTGATAAGGGAGACGTAAATATATGCAAAGTACCAACTAATGATAACGTTGCGGACACGCTAACAAAGAGACTTCCACAAGCTAAACATGATGGTCATGTTAGGTCCATGGGTATTGGATACCTAGAGATTGGGCCTAGGGCAAGTGGGAGATTGTTGGTATTGGTGCCCTAGGCACGTTTGTTAAACGTTGTATAAGTTATCATTTTATTCATGATGATAAAGAGATGTTAAGATTATCATTGTTGCTCATGTTTGCTTATAATAATCTCCGTCCCTAGAGCTTGTTAAGCATTAGCATAAAGGCTAAATTATCATGGGATGATCATGTTAGATTTATGGGTACTTGTTTGGAACAAGGTACTGGACATGACCCGCGGTATGAGATTTATGTCATGGTCAATGTCATATATAAATCTCATATTAGTTATGTCATTTGAATCCTTAGACATGAAGTTATTATAGTCTTCCACTTGATGAAGATTATGTTTGACATATTCAAACGTTACCTTTAACCAGGTAGTTATAAAGGGTATGATTGGCACAATCAGATTCACATTGGGAAGAATGATAAGCTAAATGGATTTGTCCCTCTTCGGAGAGATGTCAAGCTTGGGCCCCTCGTAGGAATGATGTTGATGAAATGTTTGGCCATACTCAAGTGAATTGATTGGATCGATGTCATTTGGATTATCAAAATATTCAGGATCGAGAAAAGTGTTGAACAATGCAAGTTGACTTGTTGACCATGACTTGTGTTCAATGACATCATGGACAAAGGGATTATGACATGTTCTAAAAGGAATGCGAACTTGTATCTAGTTACACTATTTGGGTAGGTATGACGGTTTGCTAGAACCTAATCATATCTTATGGTTTCATGTTTGAACCCGTTGCCAACTTAGTATAATCCTATAGGGTCACACACAAAAGAACGAATTTACAAAAGGTCTAAAATTGGAATTGCGTAAAAGAGCAAAAAATCGAATTTAAGAAAAATAGGAAATTGGTTCCAGCAGACAAAGGACCCGACCGGGCAACTTCCTTGACCCGATCGGGCTACTTCCTATACCCGATCGGGCATAGTGAATTTCGGGCCTGGTTTTTCCTAATTCGATTTTTGACGGGATTTGGACTAAATTTCCTAAAGGGTTTAGGACTTTTGAGTTTAAATACACCTCTCTTTATTAGGTATTAACCTAATTGATATTGTATCATTATTGAGTGCTTCCAAGGGTTTGAGAGGATGGTTTTCTTGTTCTAAGAAATCCCTAGATTGAAGAACAAGAATATCACACACACAATAATTCCATATAAGTTCTATACATCATGAAAGCGTGTTTCATGATTTGGTCTAGCAACCAAGATCAAGTGTTCTTGATATTTGTTGGTGGTGTGGATACCGCTAAAGGGTGAAACTCATCATCTTCAAAGTTCGTGATTCTTGCTATGTTCATGATCAAGGTTTCAAGCCTCCATCGAATTCAAGGTTGCAAAATCAAAGGCATCAAGGGTTAGTATTCTAGTATTCATCATATTGTATTTGACTTAATCATATGAATGGATCTATGGGCTTTGGGTTTCATTAAATTTTAAATGCTTAATTTGTCACGACCCGAAATCTAGGCTCTATTTTATTAGTAATTAAATGATTTTTATTTAATTATTTGCTTATTTATTTATTTAAATCATTATTTATTTAAATAATTATGTGTGCAATTAATGTGTTATAATAATTTATGCCTAGCATTTTATTTGGGTCATTTGTGCTAGTATAGAAATGTTGGGTCTTAGTTGTTAGTAGGGAGTGTAGTATTGTGTGTAGTGTGAGAGAGGGGCCTAAGTGCAACATTTTGAATTATTTCCCTACTCCCTCCCTACTCCTCATCTTCTCCCTCACTCCACTCCATTTCCCTGCACTCTCTCTCCCTCCTTCCATAGAAAGGTAAGTTTCTCTTCTTTATCTTCTCTCTTCATTTTCTCCATCTTCCCATCATCATCTCTCATTTCTTAAAACTTGAACATTGTTTAGATCGTCGATAGGATCGCGTAGAGCCAAAAAGATTTGAAATCCATCAACTTTGAGAATTTGCAAGTAAGTTACTTTTCCCCCATTTTGATGCTAAAATGTTCATATCATGTTTAGATAATGCTTTATGTGTTATAATTGAAGTTTGGTTGAGTTTTGAATTTATTTGGAATTTTATTTGAGTTTTGGGTAAAAATGGTGAAACTTGAATGTTGGTTTTGATTCTTGGTTTTGGTTTGTAAATGGTGTATTTGGATTCCCATTTTAGTTATAAATGATGTTTGGGTACCTTAGAAATCTTGTAGGGAGTGTTGATTTTGAGTGTTTATGAATTTGGTATGAAATGGTAAGGAAATTTGGGAAACCCAGCTGCTGAATTCTTCCCAGTCCGTAGACCAGGCGCCCGCCCGACACCCTCCAGGCGCCCGCCTACATACCCCTTTCTGAAGACCTGACCTTCTGTTGATTCAGGCGCCCGCCTGCCCTATTCCAGGCGCCCGCCCGCCACTGTTCCAGGAATTGACCTTTTTTGCTTGTTAAACTAAATGGCTTAACCAGTTTAGGTTTAATCCTTCTAATTAACTTAAGATAACACCGTGGAACACTTTATTGTATGGATTTGATTCCTTTGTGAATAAATATGATATGGAGTTTGATTAATTATCATTTTTGGGAATGTGGTTCACCTTTGATGTGCAGTTTGTATTGGTTTACCTTTGTGGTGATTTAATTGGATTGATTCCCTACTTTGGAATCCTTTGTTGTTTATCGTGCTAGTATTTTATTACTTAGCCTTTACGTGAAAGTCCAGCTGGTATTTTGTGTGTGTTTGGGCGATGCGAAACATTATGATGGCACGGCCAAGTCCATTGTGATGTTGACCATTGTTTTGCCCCATTATTACCCTCCTCCAGATTGGCCTTGGATATGAGAAGAGCTAGCTCCTTTGTGTGCATTTTAGCTTCTTGGAGCATGACTTTGTGGCATGTCTCCCGTCCCTTGTGACACTTCTTTTGGTTATTGGTTCCGGTACCGGGGGTTTTCTCTTCGGCTTTCATGCTATTATGAAGATGATGATTGGTTGATTATTGAAGCTGCGCAGCGATCCTTTATTTGGATGTTCCGGTTTGGAAAACCTTGGCTATATCCTTTGTTATGTGTTTATTTCCGCTGCTATCTGATACATGATAATTGCTATGTGCTATGTGATAATTATTATTGTTTATTGCTTATTGTATCATAGCATGTCATGTAGTTGCATTAGTAACTTATTGAGATTTATCTCACCCCCCTTTTCTTTTATCTTTGGTTTTCCTTAACCCCCCCAGGTGCTAAGGATTAGTCTCGCTGATCACGAGAAAGAGGACTTCGAGTGTGGATCCGTCTTTTGGGGAAAGTTGTATAGGTTGGTTTACATTATATCAATGTGTAACCTTTTGGGGATATTTGTACCAAACATTGACGTCATTAGGATTTGTATATTTATCTTTTGTTGGGCATAAACTTGTGGAAGTTTATGTTAGTTGTAATTGGTTATTTTCAAACTTGGTTTTGTAAAACATTGGATCATTACCTTTTGGTATCAAATGAAATTTTTAACTCCGGTATTTCACCGTTTTGGTTTTAGAGTCGACGTCCAGATCGCGGTCTCGGGCCCGCGGGGTCCGGGGTCGCGATATAATTCCGCTGCGCATGTTACTCCGAAACCCAGCAAAATATACTTGGACAATGTCCAATTTCCACAACTAATAGCCTCATCATCAACCTCAGCTAATATGACAAAAGATTCATTATATGAAGATTTTTTGGCTTATAAGCAACAAAAGGCACAATCAGAAAATAATTATGCCAAAATAGTTGCCAATGAAAATAAAGAAATCCAATTGCCGAATTTACTGAGAATGATATTGAGAGGCTTATAATGATTTTTGAAGAAAAAGGTTTAAAGTGGGAAAATGATCCCTATAAATTAATGGAAAGATATTTCCAAGAAAAAATGATAATTGTGGAACTTATAAATATCAATAATTTTATGAGCACTTATTAATGCATAGTGGCTCATTTGAAATTACTTATTTTACTAATGGAGCTAGAAGAGATAGTTATAATTTTTCTAAAATAATAATCAAAAATATTATATCTATTGAAGAATGGGGAATCTCACCATTCAGAGAGAAAAATTTCTCTTATCCCAATTCAGAAATTTTGGTAAAATATAATTATTGGTATAATATCCAGGCTTTTGACAAAGTCTTATTATATGAAAATGAAAATATGAAACATTCATGGTTCATAAAAATTTGTGGCCATGTATATGAAAATTATATACCAAATTGGTTTTGGAAATGGTATTTATATCATGGTCTAATGGACAAAATAATTCCAGATCAAATAAAGTTAATTTTATATAATGAATGGAAAGAGGTGACTCCTGCAGTCATTAAATGCAAAGAATATGATGACAATGTCCAAGAAAAAAATTATATGTGGACATTTCTTTATGGAATTTTCAATTCCTTGGATATGGAAATGGATTCCAAGAGTCGGTAATACCGATGACAATTTCCCTTGCTTAAAGAGAATATCTCTTTCAAAATTTTGGGACAAGATGACAAAAATAAATCCAGAGACAGAAAATTCGTATGCGGAGGATAGAGTGGCTCTAATAGAGAAAAATAATCAGTATCTATAAATCCAAAAAAGAATATGAAAAATCGTTGAAAAAATCTTCTTTTGTGCAAAAATCAAAACAACAAATTATTGACGAACATGTGGAGAAAATGAAACAAGCTTTGCTGGATCAGATGGATGGTGATACCAAGAGAAGTGAAACCTCTAATTCCCAAGATGAGTTAATGCAAGACTCAAAGGATCCAAATGATTTGGACATAGAAGATTTATTCGGAGTAATAAAAGATGCACTCAAAGAAAAAGTGAAAGACTGAGGTAATAATAAGACAAATGTTTGGATAATAACAAGAGAATGATGGAAGCAATGAAGGAATCAGAAAAATGACGCAAGGAATGACGAATATGGAAGAAATAATTGCGACTACTGTTCACTACTACTATTCACTACTGTTTATTACTGTTCCTAAAATAAATTTTGAAAAAAATTTCAGATCTGGATGCTATAAAGTCCAGAGGTAGATAGGAAGGAAGGAAGAACATTCCATTGTAATCTCTCTTTCTTCTCCCTGAGCTCATGTGCTGAGCAAACTCTCTTCTTAAAATATTTCTTACAATAATAAAATCTTGAGTTGCAGTTTGTACAGAAAATCCCACTGTAAGATTTTCTTTTCTTATTCTTATTTATTATATTTGTGTATTATATTTGTGTACTTTTATATGAGCCTAATGGGCTAAATTAATTTTGTGTATAATTATGCTTATATTAAATAATTGTCTAATGATGGGTCTGGATGACTAAATAAAAAAAAAACTAATGTATGATATTAGGATTAAAATATAGAATTAAATAATTAGGTTGGACATTTAAACTGGCGGTTATTAACTCAGATAGGTTGAGTAATTAGACAGGCGGATTTACTTAGTTACGCCCTGTTTAGCCCACTTAGCCAAGGATAATGGCGTTAGGGTGTTTTTGGGGTTTGTAAGAGTTAAAATCTTTGAGGGTCTTGTTATTTGTAAAATTGCCTAGAGTTAGTAATCTTGACGGTTTAACTAGTCTGTAAAAATACCTAAGATTATTTAAATCTTTATTTTTAATCCTAATACCTTAGAAAGGTACTGATATTTGTGCCAGAATGCTCATCGAGATCGTCTGTCCTTTGGAAGACCTTATCTTTCAAAGCCCGAAAGGCTTGAGATTGGACTCCCCCTCTAGTGAGAATACATATATATATATATATATATATATATATATATATATATATATATATATATATATATATATATATATATATACATACATATATACATATATGTATATGTATACGTATACATATATATATACATATATGTATACGTATACGTATATATATATATATATATGTATATATGTATGTATACATATATATATATATATATATGTATGTATACATACATATATATATATATATATACATATATATATATATATATATAAATATTTATATATATTTAATAAATATTTTTCTACATGCATATGCATTTATATGTGATATATATATGTGTGTGTGTATGTGTAAATGATAAACATTTTGTTCATTCCATATTGAGTAATTAAATATACTTGCATATATAACTATAATAGATGTTAATTTTATTTTTTATTTCAATGAGAAAAATAATATATAAGACAAATATGTGTACATTTGAAAATAATAAATTCGTTTTGAAAAAAACCCCCCAACTATTGTGTATATATCTTTACATTTCATAATGAGTGAACATAACGAATAAATTAATTTTAGTTGTTGTACAATCTATATTGTATTATTGCATGTGTATAGTTGCTATATGCTCATTATATGAATGCATAAAAATTAAATTAATTTTATTTATATTGTACAATTAATGTTGTTTGATTCATTTTGAAGATAAAAATATTTTAGTTATGATTTATTCCTTGTACATTGTTGTACATACATATAATGTATGTGTATTCATTACAAAAGTAATAATGATGATTGTCGAGCTCGAACTTAACGAGGCGAGACGAGCCGAGCTCGAGTCGAAAGCAAACAAAACAGTACGTGTTAACGAGCTTATCGAACCGAGCCCGAGCTCGAGTTATTTGTGAATTAAACGAGCCAAACACGAGCCGAGCTCGAGCAAAGCTCGTCGAACAAACGAGCCGAACACGAGCCAGCTCGATAAAAATTCGAGCAGGAAAACTCGGATCGAGCTCGAGCTTGAATAGCACTTCGAGCCCATTCATAATCGAGCTTTAACGAGCCGAGCCCGAACCGAGCTCGAACAGGCTCGGTTCATTTAACAGCCCTAGGTGTAGGAGGTGGAGTGTGTAGCGTGAGGTTGTATGGGGAGTTGGGTGTGTGAGTGAGAGAGTTAAAATTTTTTGGAAAGTGACTTACAGAGTAGAAATCCGTAAGTCATTTTACTTAGAAAAGTGGGAAAACCATTTTTTCTGGAAAATATTTTCTCATTTTTCAGTGCGTAACAAACACCGGAAAATGGGAAAAACATTTTCGAAAGTTGTTTTACGCGAAACAAAGAGAGCCTTAGTATTACTTCCGTGTTATAAAACTGGAGAACTAAAAGCAGAATCTCCATAGAGAGTATTTTATTTCCAAACTATTATAGAGAGAGTATACAAGAGAGAGAAAGATAGAAGTCAGGAATTTCTGAAGTATCTTGAAATAAAAGCTAGGGCTTGCTATTTATAGGTGAAAATTGGCTCCCTCTGTAAGCTTCCATAAGAATAAACAATATCCTTTAGTAAGGCTTCCTTAGTAAGCTTGTCTGAAGATATTTACAAAGCATTCCTTGTAAGATTTCCTGAAGATATTTATAAAGCTTCCCTGAAGATATTTACAGAACTTCCTCAGTAAGCTTCAAAAAGCTTCTCTTGTAAGCTTCCCATCCAAAGGACATCTACACAATAATATATTATAACACTCTCCTTTGGATGTCCGCTGTAACGACCCTAAAACCCGACACCATTTTGGTCATAGGTTGAGCACATTATGTGGCATGTGTTGCATATAAATTTCATGCATTGCATTATTTTTATGATTTATTTTGTGTTAGTTTTATCATTTTAAATGACTTACTTGATTAATTCAAATATTTAAATAAAAATAGTTTAGTTGAATAATGACTAATTAGCATCATTAGAAGTTGAAGTAGATGATTTAATATTTATTGGAATTTAACTAAAATTATAAAAATAATGATAAGGAGGTCAATTGTTAAAGTTATAACTTTAGGGGGCAATTGATTGAAACCAATAACTAAAGGGTTTAATTGTAATAGTTTGAATTTATAAGGGCCTTTATGAAAATTAGAATATCATAAAGAGAAGGAGACTTCACTTCAATGTCTCTGCACAGAAAGAAAGAACTGTTCCTCCGTTATGTTCGACTGAAACAAGGGTTTCACCAAAATTTCCAAATTTCCTCTTTCAATTGACCCTCCGTTCTAAAATCCGACTTCATCAAAATGTTCACGAAGCAGAGTAGATCATTTATATCCGATTAGATTTGAACTTTTCCCGTTTTATTTTGGAAAGTAAGTTATTATTTTCTTTCTTTAATTCTTGCTCATATAATGTTTTTGAGTTAGAATTCTTGAAGTATAATTGTTGTATGTAATATTAGAATATTTTCCCTGAGCTTGGAATTGGTCGAAATGAACGTATGATGAGTTCTAACGAGGTGTGTGTATGGTGGTGCTAGCTTGAGGTGAAAATAAAGGTGTAAACATTAAGGTTGTTAAGAAACTTTAAAAAGTCATAAATAAATACTTAATACATCTTTTAACCCAATTGAATACCATAATTAAAGTACAATATATGGATTACCAAATGATGTCTCAACATCTCAAATATGATATTGGGAATGTTGTTTATTACTTGGTTGATAAAAGACTCTTGGAATGATATGTTGAGTGTATACTGTTAGGATTCATTGTTAGTACACCCACTTAAATTGATTGATCCATGCCACGTGTCTTTTTATAGACTTTAGGACCACATGTAATGAAGTTATACTTCAATTTTTAGACAAGTCCATTTCTAGATTTTTGTTTATCAAGGCTGAGTATTTAGTTCGGTTAACCTAGCGGTTTAGGTCTTCAAACCGCATTCGTGCTATCTGAGAACCGCCAGCATAGAGTCGCTTATTTTTCATCAAACCGCATTCTGTGGCTTTCATGAAACTGATCTTCAAGTCTCTCTTAGAACCGCTGATGACAACTTGATGGAACCGCAATCATGTAACCGCGTGCTTCAGTTTCTTATGAAACCGCTCATCAAGTTCATCCTTGGAACCGCTCCTATGCCTGGTGGAACCGTGATCAGTTATTGAAGAATTCAAGAGAAGTAATTTATTCCTTAGACAAACATTACCTTTTCAACCATAAAGGAATGTGTTATGTATTGTCAAAATAACTCTAAGTTAACTTGGAGTTTCTGCAAGGAATGTTGGTTTGTCTAGCAGTTCAAATTCTTTACCGTTAGTCCTTTCTCTGCAACAAAGGACAGTTGTCAGGTAGTGGTGCTACAACTACCTAGGACAAAAAGACAAAACCAAGGACGAAAATGACAGCTCAACCAATGGAATTTCGACAACAATTGTACCCTCAGATTTAATTCAAATCTTTATCCAACGGTCACAAGGGTGCATTGCCTATAAATAGCCTTCATTCATCAACAATGAAGGTTGCTGAGCTTCAAGAGAAATATTCCCAAGTATTAAAGTTTGGTTTGAAGATTGAAACCCAGAAATTCAAACCTTCAAACATCTCCTTAGCAAACACAGATTTCTTCATCAAGCTTCAAGCCTAACAACCATTCCATACTCAGCCTTTACACAGAAAGTTCTTCATTTGCTCAAACCATCATTTAGATACTTAGAGCATTTGATTTCTTTCCACATACACACCCGATTTATATAATCACATAGATTATATACTTCGAATACACCGGTTGTTTTAATAGCTTTATAGGTTAGATTGATTAGTTAGAGTTTAGATTCATCTTGTAAAAAATTCTCTAATTAATACAAGTCTAGTAGCTATTAGAAAATCCTAGATTAACCATCTAGGTAGAGGACGTAATTCATTCAAGAACGAACCTCTTCAAATTGTGTGTTTGATCTTTACTTTCTGTCTTGTTATTTATATTTCTTGTTTCTGGTCTAAAACTTAATCCATATACGAAATGACTTGAAATATGAATTGTGTTTTTCTTTGATCTTCAAGTTGAGATTATCAGTTGCATCATAGTGTTTTCAACCCGAGTCAAACCGCCAACTCTTTAACTATCCTTTTGGCCAAACCGCTAAAACTCCGCTGTGCATTTTATCAGTTCGGTTTAAGTGCTTTAAACCGCAGTTGACCAAACTTATAAGTACTCGGTTGATTTTCATGGGTATTTTCGAAAAAGTTTTAAACCGCTATTTACCCCCCTCTAGCGGTTCTATACCCTTGTTGCCCTTTGGGACCAACAAGTCGTATCAGAGCATATCCACAAAAACTTGTTTTTACAAGCTTAACCGCTTGGGTGCTGATCCAATGGCAAACTCAAACACCCATATGATGCAAACATCCAATTTGAATCATTTGCCGATTCTTTTTATCTTTTGGAAAGATAGGATGATGAAACACATGATTTCATGTGATCGTAGACTGTGGACCGCGGTTAAGGATGGACCATATACTCCTATAAAAGCTAATCCACGTGCAGTAACTGCTAGAGAACTGGATGAAATAAAAAAGCTAGAAAATGAGTGGACTGATGCAGACCGCAATAATGTGGAGTTTGATGGAAAAGCAATGTCTATGCTTGTCTCAGCTATTGACCTAAGGAGTCATTCAAAGGTGCTAAACTGCACAACTGCAAAGGAAACTTGGGATGCAATAGTTGACTTTCTGGAAGGAGTTACATATACCAAGAAGAACTGGCTCTATCAACAGAGAAGACTCTTTGACTATTTTGTTAAATATCCTAAGGAATCTCTTCGTCAATGCTATGAGAGGTTCATTGATATTGTTAATGTTTGTTTTTCTCTTGGACATGTCTATACTAATACAGATTTGAACATGAGATTTATGCAAGCACTTGGTAGCAAATGGCTGATCAAAACGATAAATATCGAAGATAATAAAGACTTGGAAGCTCTTGATCTTCGTCATTTATATGCCATGCTAAAGGTATTTGAATTCAAGCTTGAAGAGGTCCATGAAACCGAAAGCAGATTTAAGACCCTCTCTCTAGCCGCATTCAACAATACCTCATCTCCAGTTTACAATCCAGACCATCATCAAACCGCTCCTCACCTCCACTTGCAAACCGTACCTCCAGATCAGACCGCACCTAGATACAATCATCCAACCGCACCTTCTGATTATTATCAACAGTCTCATCAACCCTATCCTCAACCTCATCAACCTTATCAACAGTCTCATCATTCCTACACTCCTCATCAAAGTTCTTATTCTCAGAGTGTAGCATCTCAATCTTCATGCTCTAGTCAAGTTGATTTTGATTATATGGATGATGAAGAGTTTTCTTTATATGTGAAGAAATACACCAAGTTCAGGAAGAACAACAGATCTCAATTTCCATCCCCCAAAGGACCTGCAAAGTTTATCCCTCCAACCAGATTCAACAAAACCACAGATCCTAAGAAAAAGGATGACCTGGTCTGTTATAGCTGCAGATAGCCAGGTCACTTTGCTTCAAGTTGTCCCAAACCGCACTATGAAGCCGCACCAGCAAAGAAACCATTCAACAAAAAGTTTGTCAAAAGAAGAGGAATGGTAGCTGACCAAGGGGATCAACCGCTGACATGGATGGGATCAGATTCAGATGCAAGTGTTGATGAAGATGAAATTGCAAATCTCTGCCTCATGGGATTTGAAGAAAAGTTTGAAATTGATGAAAGCCTTCCACTGCCAAATCAACAAATGAAGCAGTTTCACCAAGGACTCCTGAGACTAGAGCAAGCAAAGCTCCTACAACACCAAACTGCTATCCTGGGTTCAAGCAGACCAAAGCCATGATGACCAGGTATTAGAACGTGCTAATATTATTTGTCAACAACATACTGTGCTTAAAAAGGCATATAAACTAATGGTTGCGGAACTTGAATATTCCCAAAAGGAATGCAAGTCCCACAAGGAGGAAATTAAAAGACTCAAGTTCCAAATTGCTGGGATATCATTAATTGAGGAAGAAAACCGCTATCTGAAGGATAGAGCCGAGGCACTTCTCACCCAAATCCATGATCTTACCGCACAAAGGGATGACCTTCAAAAAGTGACTGATGTGTGGACTAAGTCTGGTGTCACCGTGGAACAAATCCTAAATTCACAAATTCCTACTTCGGATAAAAGTGGATTGGGGTTTAAAACCGATGATGGGTGTAAGTGTCCTTGCCTCCGTGCAGAAGGTGGTGTGATACCAAATGAACAAACCAAAGAAATTCCTAAGGTAAATCATGCTGGTAAAAAGGGCTCAAAACAAGAAATTAAGATGCAAAATTATTTCTTTGAGTATCCTAAAAACCAGACTGGGAGAGATTCAAAGTGGAAAGAGAAATCCACAGTGGCTGAGATAACCAAGGAAGTATTCAGTGATGAAACCGCTCCTAGTCGGTTTAAGGAAATTCCTATCATATTTCCTAAAGCCGCACCTAAGAGGAAGGTTGAGCTCAAGAAAGTAATCTTTGTTAAAGCCAAAACCGCTGACCCAGAAAAACATGAGAAACTGAAGGTCAGTACAGGGTTTGTAAAACCGCAACCTAAACCGAGATTTATTCATTGTGCTATTTGTGCCGATTATGGTCATGGTGCTGGTCATTGTCTTTTAAGATTCACACCCAATGCCAAAGAACGTAAAAATCCTAAGGTCAAACAGGTGTGGGTCCCAAAAAGCTGCTAACCCTAGGACTCAAAGAATAAGGGGGACCAAAATCTTTCATGTTTTATTTTTCAGATTTCATGCTTTATGGCTGGTAGTGCAAAGAAGAAGAAGGATCTTTGGTACTTCAACAGTGGTTGCTCACGACACATAACCGGAGATAATGAACTTCTTTGTGATACCATCAGTATGAACGGACCCCTAGTAGTGTTTGGTAACAACAAGAAAGGAGAAACCGTAGGATATGGAGCAATCAAACGAGGAAAGGTGACCATTGAAAATGTGTCACTAGTAGAAGGACTCAAGCACAACCTTCTCTCCATATCTTAGTTTTGTGACAAAGGAATGAACTACAACTTCACCTCAACTAATTGTTTCATTAAGGATGCAACTTCCGGAGTCACTATACGACTGGCAACAGAACACATGATGTGTATATGATAGATTTGAGTAATATTGTTTCTATTGATGACCTCTGTTTTGTAGCCAAAAATATAAGTGAAAGCAACTGGTTATGGCATAAGCGGCTCACCCACTTGAACTTAAAATATCTAGCAAAACTGCAAAGGGACGGTCTCGTCAAAGGACTACCCAAAGTAGCTGACCATCATGATAAGAAATGTAAAGCATGCCATCTTGATAAGCAGCCTAAACAGTCATTTCTAAGAAAAACCGCGCCTTCAACGAACCGCTGCTTACAATTGCTTCACATGGACTTATTTGGACCTGTCACAACCACCAGTATCTGAGGAAACCGCTATACCTTGGTGGTTGTTGATGAATTTTCAAGATATACATGGGTAGAAATGATGGCCTCAAAAGATGATACTTATGGCATCGTAACCGCTCTCTTTAGACAGCTCTAAACTCAGAAATTGGATGACATCGTTGCCGTACGTTCAGATAATGGAACCGAATTCACAAATAATGGTGTTGCCCAATATTGTGATGATTATAGAATTGATCATAACTTCTCTGCCGCTGGAGTTCCACAATAGAATGGAATAGTAGAAAGAAAGAATAGGACTTTGATTGAAGCTGGGAAGACCATGATTGCAGAAGCCAAGCTTCCCAAGTACTTCTGGGCCGAAGCAGTTAATACAGCTTGTTTCACTTAGAACCGCTCCCTCATCATCAAAGTCCACAACAAAACTCCGTATGAATTGTGGAGAGACATATCACCCAACATAGCCTTCTTCAAGATATTTGGATGCAAATGCTACATCTTGTACAATGGCCGTGAGCATAGAGGTAAATTTGATGCTAAGGCCGATGAAGGTATTTTTGTTGGTTATTCTAAACATTCCAAAGCTTTTCGTTGTTTCAATAAGACTTTATTAAAAATTGTAGAGTCTGTCCATATTACATTTAATGAACATGATCTTCTTGAGCCACATATGGCTCCAAATGTTGCTGATGATTTTAGTGGTTTTGAGACAGGTACTTCTTATCCTAATCATTCAGCCACAGATAACCAACCTACTCAAACCGCACCATCAGGTTCTCCAGCCGCTCCTAGTCAAACCGCAAGTGGTGTTGCTGCTGAACCGTTGTCTTCTGTCCCCATTCAAACTGTTGATCCAGTTCCAATCATCACCTTCAATGAAGATTTCAATGATTATCAAGAAGAGCCTCCTCTAGAAAATCTTCAAGAAATAGTGGTTCATGAAGACCTCCCTCCAGAAATTAATGAGCATAGAGACCATCCAACTACTAATGTTATAAGTCCTATCAGTTCTGGTGTTCAAACAAGAGGAAGCTTAACTCATAGAGATAACCACAGTTTAATTCATTTTACCTTTTTACTTTGTTCCTCATTTGGCAAAAACCCTTTCTCTCTCCTCTGTTCACCGTACTCTCTATCTCTGTTCTTTCTCTCAAATTTTCTTACTTAAACAAATTTTCGAAATGGCACAAAAAAAACCCATTGATCTTGCTTCTACTTCTACATCGTCTAAATCAACGAAGCCCGATATGGTATGATTTCTTGAACCCTAACTCAGTATTTTTTTTGTCCGCCATTGTTGAGCTTGAAAAAGCTTGTTCATCTTCCTTGATATTTTTATGCTTTTTCTTCAAAATTTTAGTTGGATTGTGTTCGCATTTACTTATATATACTGTATGTTTACTTTACTTTGTGATTTATGTTCAATTTTTGAGCAAAATCGACTTTTGGGTTTTTCGGTGTTCGTTCATATTTTTGCAGATTCTGGGTTAATGTTTTGTTATTTGTTCTTGCTTATTAGAACTTTGTTAGAATCTTCCCTTTGTGGTCGTTTTGGTATACTTCTTTATATTTTGGTTAAGATTTTGCTTTGCATGTTCATACTCTGTTCTTCGTGTTCATCGTGCATTCAAACTCTTTTTAAAAAACTTTCTCTTTGATCCGTTTTTCATACTTGGGTTTATTTTTTTCATGTTTTTACTCTTTTACCTCTATTTCTTTATTTGAACCGAATGTTTTCATTATTAGGATTCCTTGTTACAGTTTGTATGTCTTATACAAACCGCTACGTTTATTTATTTGATTGAACCGCTCGGTTTGGTTAAATGTTATGAACCTCACGGTTTGCTTGGTGCGTCAAACTGTTGATTTTTAAATTTTTCTAACTTTGATTATTTTTTCAGGATCCATCAAACTTTGTACTCGGTTCAAGGATTGTGGAAGAGGATTTCAAACAAGATGCAGTTGGGAGAAAGCTACTATAACTGCTTGAAACCGCTAAGCTTCTACCTCTGTTCCTCATGGATGAACCCCAGTTCGTGACCTTCATCTGTGCTGAATTTTTCGAGAATGGGATTCCTACAGATGCTGAATTGTTGAATGTAAGGGGTGAAGTAATCAGAGACTTAGAAACTGGAGAAATCAAGTATGAAGATGCTATCAAGTCCACAGTTTGTGGAAAATCTGTGACCTTAATCGCTTCAAAGATAGTAGTGTTAGCTGGTCTTGAGAACTCTAGGATTTTGGGGATCAAACCAGAGCTTCTAAACAGCACAACTATGGAACTGATTGGGATGAACAACTTCCACACCAAGCATTCCTCCAAGAAGGATTTTGGAGAGGTTATGGCATTGCTTTGTGATCTTGTTGATACTGCAGTCATGTGTAAGAATGGAAACCACAACAATTTCACATCTGAACAGGCTTACTGTGTGGCTATTTATAAGGGAAAGAAGCTTCACTGGCCAAGGATTTTGGTGAAGGAAATGATCAATTCTTTAAATCGCCACACTGCTGCTAAAGCCGCTGGGAAGTCCAAGATTAGGACCCACTGCAGGCTCTTAACTAAGTTCTTGCACCAAGATACTGAGATCTTCAAATTCTCTGCAGCTCACAAGGACTACTGGATGGACCCAGTTGAGAAGTCAATCTTTGGGTTATACAAATTTGATGCATTCAGAACTGCTTTTGGATGGCGGTATGCACAGGCAGTTTGGACCGTAGATCCATTGCCTGAATGTGAAAGAGGTCCATATCCTGAAGCGCGGCTCAACAAGTCCAACAAACCTTATGCTGGAGCATTAGCAGACATAGCCGCTGGCAGTTTAGCAAGGGATGATCTACAGAGAAGAACCTTAGAAGAAATGGGGTTAGGTGGAATTGACAAAACCGATGCACAGGCTGAGGGGGAGCCCGCAGTTGAGGGGGAGCTGGCAGCAAGGCCTAGACCTGCGGCTCAACCCAGGGAAACCGCGGCTCCAAGAAAAATAAAAGGAACCGTAGTTATTCCTCCTTCAATAACAAAGGCAGATTTAACCCATCTTGTACCCAAACCTTCAACCAAACTGCCTTCAAAACCTTCACTCAAACCATTATCTAAACCTCTTTCTACTTCAACTTCTTTTCCCCCTACCAGACTTTCACTAACTCTTTTAAAACCTACCACTTCTAAACCTTCCATTCCCAAACCTCAAATCAAACCTCTCTCTCCCATAAAACCCAATGTTGAGAAATCCATTAAGTTTGCAATGGATGCCCATGCTCTCAAAACTGCCAAATCCAAATCCATTCTTACAAAACCGCTATCCCCTTCTAAACCTTCTCCTAAGAAAATTCTCTCTGACTTTCTTTTCTCTAAACCTTCATCTCCTCCAAAACCTTCACCTTCCAAAACGCCCTCTGTTCAGTTTACAGATGGACAGTTGGCTGAAATTTTTAAAGCTTTTCCCAAACTTAATCCCTCTACTCAAACCGAGCCTGAGCAGACCGAAGTGTCTGAGGCTGCAGTTCAGCCTGAGCAAACCGAAGAGTTTGAGGCTACAGTTGTGCCTGAGCAGACTGACATGTCTGAGGCATCTCTAGGTAAACCTGAGCAAGAGGAAGAAGTTCTTAAGGTTCAACCGTTGAAGAAAAAGAGAAGGTTGGTAAAGAAAGGTGATTTTGTGAAGCACTGGCAGTCAAGGCCACCTGGTGCAGTGGACTTCAGCGAGGCACATGACAAGAAAGATCATTCACCTCAAGAAGGACCATTTGCAAAGGAACTACGGGAGTGTGCCGAAATGAGGAAGGCTGGGATTGAACCGATGGTAATTGAGGACTCTCTTCCAACTCTTAAACGAAAACTGGACTTTGACTCACCAGAGCATACTTCATCTCTGGTTCAGTCATCTCTATCTTCATCTCCGGTTCTACCGTATGCCGCTACTACAGTGCAACCTTCGGTTCAACCCCTGTTTCAACCTTCGGTTTAACTATCTCCTCAATCATCAGTTTCATTCATCAAATCGAAGACAAAGAAAAGGAAAAGTGCTGCGGAACTGGCCTCCTACTTAAAGCGGTTCAAGACTGAAACTTTAAGGGAAAAACGGGCTGGGGCCATTGCTCGTGCCACCGCCAAAGCCGAAGATAGATTCCTGAAGGCTGGCCACCCTAATCCCTTTTCTATTTATCCTGCTGAAGACAGTGCCGCAGTTTCTGATCAGATTATTCTTGCTGCTGCAGAACAGATCATGGCTGAAATTGCCTATCAGGTTCTCAATGACCCCTACTCTTGCCACCCAATTCTTTCTATACTTTAACTGTCTCTGCATTCCTAATCTATATAGAATGATCCTTGTTCTTTCTCCTTCTATATTTACTTCACCTTCTCCTCAAACAGCCTTTGTTCTTCATTCTCTATACTTACCTTTTGATCCTATTGAATTTGAAACCACCATTAGGGTTTCAATGGGTGAATCTTTAGAAGATGCCCATATTCTTTTGAAAGGCAAGGCAAAAATGCACTCTTCTCCTTCCTACCAATCTAATGATGCCATCTCTATCTCTGATGATGATGATGTGCCTATGGCTGACTATACTCCCTCTGATGAACCTCTTTCTTCAGTTCTTTCCTATCCCATTCTCCCACTTCGTGCCTCAACCGCCGACTTGATAGATGCAGTTAGGAACATTCAGTTTCATCAGCAGACTTCAACCATTCGGTTTGACTCTTACCTCCTTACAATCCAATCAGACCTTGATGCCATTAAGGGGGAGAGAGCAAGTGAGAGATTTGATGATAGATCAAGACAACAACAGTTAGATGAGAGGATAACATCATTTTGGAAAATACTGGCCCTTCAAGATCTTGTCAGAACCAACAATGATCTTTTCTCCTTAAAGTTTCAAGCCGTTGATAAAATGATGAAGACAGTTGTTGAAAAACTTGATATCTTGGCACAACATGCCTTTGATTCTTCTGAGCTCATCTTGCATAGAACCGGCAAATAGGTCAAGACAACTGCTGGTATTGAAAAGAGGATCAATGAACCGACTGAAGTTCGGCTTTGTGCAACAGATTTTGTGTTTGAAACAGCTCTTGCCTCCGGTTCAAGGAATGTTGCTCCAACCGAAGATGCTGCTGTTGATGCTCAAGCCGCGCAGGACAACATTCCAGAGGATGCTGCAGAAGAAAGGGTTCCTGCCGCTGGTGATGAAGTAGACTAGATTTCATATCTTAGTCCTTTTGTTCTCTCTTTATTTTTTCCTACTTTGTAAGTCTTAAATCTTTATGATTAAATTATAATGAGAAAGAATGCACTGCATTTCAGTTTCCAAAACTTTGTTTATTCAAACTGCTTGTTTGTGAAACAATGCTTGCATTTTTTAAAACTCATGCACTATATTCTTCATAAAAAATATTTTTAAGTGCATTTTGTTTTAAACATTTAGTTTAAACATGCATATCTGATCTTTAAAATCATATCATTTTATATGCATCTGAATGTATTTCATTTCTATCTATTCTTCATTTTCATTATTTTTGATAGATTAGAAATCTATGATGTAGCATAGTGTGTGCATTGACTTGGGACATGCAATTTCATGAAATTTATTTCGGACATGTTTTTACCAAGTACAATGTTTTGCTATTATCATAGTGTGGTAATGGCTTAAAATCAAATAGGGGGAGATTGTTAGGATTCATTGTTAGTACACCCACTTAATTTGATTGATCCATGCCACGTGTCTTTTTATGGATTTTAGGACCACATATAATGAAGTTATACTTCAATTTTTAGACAAGCCCATTTCCAGATTTTTGTTTATCAAGGCTGAGTATTTAGTTCGGTTAACCTAGCGGTTTAGGTCTTTAAACCGCATTCGTGCTATCTGAGAACCGCCAGCATGGAGTCTCTTATTTTTCATCAAACCGCATTCTGTGGCTTTGATAAAACTAATCTTCAAGTCTCTCTTGGAACCGCTGATGACAACTTGATGGAACCGCAATCATGTAACCGTGTGCTTCAGTTTCTTATGAAACCGCTCATCAAGTTCATCCTTGGAACTGCTCCTATACCTGGTGGAACCGCCGATCAGTTATTGAAGAATTCAAGAGAAGTCATTTATTCTTTAGACAAACATTCCCTTTTCAACCATAAAGGAATGTGTTATGTCTTGTCAAAATAACTCTAAGTTAACTTGGAGTTTCTGCAAGGAATGTCGGTTTGTCTAGCAGTTCAAATTCTTTACCGTTAGTCCTTTCTCTGCAACAAAGGATAGTTGTCAGGTAGTGGTGCTATAACTACCTAGGACTACAAGACAAAACCAAGGACTAAAATGACAGCTCAACCAATGGGATTTCGACAACAATTGTACCCTCAGATTTAATTCAAATCTTTATCCAACGGTCACAAGGGTGCATTGCCTATAAATAGCCTTCATTCATCAACAATGAAGGTTGCTGAGCTTCAAGAGAAATATTCCCAAGTATTCAAGTTTACTTTGAAGATTGAAACCCAGAAATTCAAACCTTCAATCATCTCCTTAGAAAACCCAGATTTCTTCATCAAGCTTCAAGCCTAACAACCATTCCATACTCAGCCTTTACATAGAAAGTTCTTCATTTGCTCAAACCATCATTTATATACTTAGAGCATTTGATTTCTTTCCACACACACACCCGATTTATATAATCACATAGATTACATACTTCGAATACACCGGTTGTTTTAATAGCTTTATAGGTTACATTGATTAGTTAGAGTTTAGATTCATCTTGTAAAACCTCCTCTAATTAATACAAGTCTAGTAGCTATTAGAAAATCCTAGATTAACTATCTAGGTAGAGGACGTAGTTCATTCAAGAACGAACCTCTTCAAATTGTGTGTTTGATCTTTACTTTCTATCTTGTTATTTATATTTCTTGTTTGTGGTCTAAAACTAAATCCATATACGAAATGACTTGAAATATGAGTTGTGTTTTTCTTTGATCTTCAAGTTGAGATTATCAGTTGCATCATAGTGTTTTCAACCCGAGTCAAACTGCCAACTCTTTAACTATCCTTTTGGCCAAACCGCTAAAACTCCGCTGTGGATTTTATCAGTTCGGTTTAAGTGCTTTAAACCGCAGTTGACCAAACTAATCAGTACTCGGTTAATTTTCAAGGGTATTTTCGAAAAAGTTTTAAACCGCTATTCACCCCCCCTCTAGCGGTTCTATACCCTTGTTGCCCTCTGGGACCAATATATACCTTATTATTTGTTATACAATATAGACTTATTTATCATATATTATGATGTATTTGGTATGGTTCTCTACTTTGGAATCATATACTGGTTGTTTAAGCAAGTATTTATTACCGTGCTTTCATTTAAAAGTCCAGCTGGTACTTGATTGTTATATCAGGTAGTGGTAGGAGATTATAATGGCACCCAAGCCAAGTTCATTATAATGTCATCCACTGGTTTCCCATTATTTACCCCCTTTCATTAGCCATGGTTAGGTTTTAGCCAGCTCCCATTGAGTGAATATTCTAGTTACACCCCTTATTTTTGATGTTGTTGTTTGGTTCCAGAACCTCTTCTTCAGCTGTTGATGCTGCTCAGATTATTATATCCTTTTGGATTGAACCTTTGCTCAGTATCCTTCTAAGTGTTATGTTACCACACTTATGTGTTAACTTTATGCACCTTTCTATATGTTTATAAGATTGTGGTGTATATGATGATTATGTTGGTGTATAGTTATATGTTGCAATTTCACATGCAATATTGGTGCATTTATAATAACTTACTGAGATTTATCTCACCCCTTTCTTTATTGTCTTTCCTTAGATAAGGGCGAGCCAGGGGCTAGGTCACATTGAGCATATGGAGGACGTCGAGTTTGGTAAGTTATTTTGGGCAGAATTAGTACTGGTTTGCATTATATAAATGTATAACCAATGGGCTAGTATACCCGAGACTTTAACGTTATATCACTATTTTTGGGTACACTTTTAGTGATTGCAAATATTGTAAGTAAAGGGTGTAAGCTTTTGGGACTATGTATCTTGAGTTGTAAATAGTTTGTAAGTGTGGTGTTTGGGTTTTAATAAGTGTACTGTTACTTTTAATGGTGTTTTGTAAGTTTTTAAATTTTAACAGGGTTTTGGTATATTGAATAATTAAGAAAGGACATTTTAAAAGTAAAATGTGAATTAAGACGTCTTTCGAGCGTGTCCCGGGCGTGGGGCCAAGTAGGACCACAGGTTAGGGCGTGATAATTGGTATCAGAGCTTAGGTTATACATAGTCTAGAATGACTACGTGACCTAGGAGGGAAGTTGTGTATGGAGTGATTAACGCTGAGTGTTTTATGCAGGTACTCAGTTATTATGGCAGGAACTGAGGGTAATCAGACTGGATCTTCAGGCCAGGGAAATGCAAGGGATGAGACTCGGACTATGTTTCAAGGAATGTTCGAGACAGCAATGAAAACTATGAATGATTAGAGACAGGGATGAGAATAAGTACCTCCAAGGTATGGACTTGAACAGTTTCTGAAGATGAAACCAACTGGGTATGATGGTGAACCAGATGTGACTAAGGCCGAAAGATGGATAGAAGCAATGGAGAAGATATTTGATGTTTTGAGATGTCTGATGAAGATCGAGTTACATTTGCCGCTTATAAGCTGATTGGGACTGCAGAACATTGGTGGAGAGTGTTAAAAAAAGACTTGTTGGGATGATTCTCACGTGCCTTATACTTGGGAGAATTTTGTGAGGAAGTTCAAGGAGCATTTCATTCCTAGGGTGGATCAAGATAGAAAGGAGGTGGAATTTCTTAATCTGGAGCAGAATTTCATGTCAGTGGCTCTGTATGCGGCTAAGTTTACCGAGCTATCTAGGTATTGTACTCATTTAGTTTTAATGGAAGAGAGGAAAATGATGAGGTTTATTAAGGGATTGAAGACAGTGATTTGAACTCAGTTAGTATCTCATAAGTTTCAAGATTTCCAGGATGTGGTAGATCGTTCTTATCAAGTGGAACATGACATTGAGGAGCATAAGAGGAAGACCGAAGTGTTATGTGATGGAAGGCAAGGAGGGCAAGGAAGACTATAACAACAACGCGGGGATAGTCGAGGAGGACAGGGAATGCCATTATAGTTTAGAGGACAATCACATGGGCAACCAAATGTTAGAAGTCAAGGTAATACTACAGGGAATCAATATAAGAGGGTATGTACTTATTGTCAGAGGGAAGGGAATACAGAAGACCGATGTTGGAAGAAGCAAGGAAAGTGTGTGAATTATGGACAGTTTGGGCATTTTAAAAAAGATTGTCCTAAAACAAGAAATCAACCATCTGGGAGTGGCACCGGGACTTCACAAGGTTAGAAAAGGGATGCTTCGGGGAGGCCTAAAGTTCAAGGCCGTGTCTTTGCCATGAATCAGTAACATGCGACGGATGCCTCAACAGTAATAGGAGGTATCATTTTTATATCGAGTTTGAGAGCACGAGCACTTATAGATCCTGGCTCATCGCATTCATATATTTCCATCCATTTTGCATCTCAGTTTCATTCTTCTTCTGAGTCTTTGCCTTATTTGTTAGAAGTATCGACTCCTATGGGAGAATGTTTGGTTACTGATGAGGTGTTACGTGCTTGTGATATGCGTATATGTGATCATGTGTTACATGCTGATTTAGTAGTGCTACCAATACATGATTTTGATGTCATTTTGGGCATGGATTGGCTAAGCAAGTATCATGATTCAGTTGATTGTCGTAAGAAAGTTGTTACATTTTCCGTCCTTAATATGCCTGAGTTTGTTTTTGAAACCATCCCATCAGTTGGTGTAGACACCCCATTTTGGACATTAATTCATAATCACACTACTTCTGTGTCTCGCCTTTGATTTGGGTCGAAACTCGTTAAGGTGGACATGTTTTGTTAAGTTTCTGACTGACTCCGTTAGTTAGGGGCCAAAATGAACATTAATACTACTGCAGAGGGAAAAAAGTGAATTCCATCACTGAGATGTCTCGTACGAGACATTGATGTCTCGTACGAGATATCCCTCTTAACAGTTGGGTTTTAGGTTAGTTTCCTTGTTGATCTTAACCCCGTTTCTTGGCAAACACTCAAGCAATCCAGGAAAAACCTAATGAGCGATCCCAGAGTCCAAAAATACCTCATTGGAGATCAGGTCCTTGATTCCCATCCAAACTTACCTTCTTGGCTTCCTAAGTCAAGAACTCCTATAAATAAAGAGGTTCTTGAACCGAAAAACCTCTAGAATGGTCATTCACCCAAAACCACTCCAAATCTGATCGAAGAGGTCCTCATAATCAGCCTCTCATCCTCACCCACAAAATTGAAGTCTTCACAACACCATTCAAGCCAAGTTTATTGGATCTTCAAGGCCTTTAGCCAAGGCCATCCATAGGATTGTCGAAGAACGCTTAGGTAAAACTTCTTGTTTTCTACCTTCTCATCCTCTTCTTTGTTTTTGAAGTAGTATGATTCCATCAAAGGATCATCCTAGAGCCTCTCCAATACATGGAGATGGTCTCGAAGCATATGATCCGACATCCCAAATAAATAGGAAATTATTTATTTGCTTGTTTTCTTCTTTTGTACATGAATGCATAATATTAATAATAATGATGATGATTTCGTAAGCAAGACCGATCCTAAATTGGGTGGATTGGGTGCTCCTTGACCTTCCCAATCCATAACTTAACCCCCGAACTCAAGAATCTCACGGTCCGTGCTCGTTAAACATGGTGGCGACTCTCAAGATCAGAAAGGTAAAGCGAGGAACGACAACACACCAACAAGAGAGAAAACCCACGCGCAAACAGTGACGACTCTGCTGGGGATGATCATCATAAGAGGGTTAGACTTGTGTTGAAATCATCGTCGTTATTCTTAAAATTCTGTATTCTGTATTATAATCTGTTCCCAGACCAGGATGCCTCGTACGAGGGATCACTTGTCTCGTACGAGACATCCCAGTTCTGTCCGGCTGATCTGATTCTCTGGTTTGAAAAAGGAGTTTTGTTCGGTTCAAACACGTACACAGGGTTTCAGATCTGCTCCCCCCTCTGTTTCTGAGTCTTAGGACCTTCCTAGCGATGAAGAAACTCCCCATATATCGTAAAGCTAACCTTTGTTTTGCAGGAGTATTTGCTAATTGATTTTATTCCTTGCTTTACTTGCATTTGCTTTATGTGTGAACTACGACGGCCTGAGTTCCTCCACAAGAGGGAAACGTAGGCAGCCACTTGGCCCGGCCATTGCATGTTTTTGTTTTGCTTAAAAAAAACTTCTTTTTTTTCTCTTTGTCACCTAGATCTTGACTCTCACACACGTGAACGCATGTAGAATAATTACACTACATACCCTATAAACCCGGGTCCCAATCAGAGGACGGATGTCGGTCAGCACCCCCATTCTAACGAATGGCCCTCGCCGGTCTCTCCAAAGATGGTGTACCCACTCCATGACACGCTCCTAGACTGTGTTCATGGGGAGCCTTAGCCGTAATCCTTGCATCAACCTCATGCATACATACTAGTTAATAAGATACTCCTTGAGACCGGTCGGTTCGATTCTTAGGGTTGTTTTAATCTTTGCCCAAGATAACGCATTTTCTACAATCTATAATCCCCCCTTCATGAATTCGTGACAATTGTCCCTTCGGTATAAATTGTTAGACAAAGGGTTGAGGTGATGAGATGAGAATTTTTCTACGATGATTCGAGTCTAGTCTCTCTCACCATTAAAACCCTGCGTTTGACAATGTCCCTTTCGGATGTCCCTTACAAGAATTCACAAGGTTTGATTGCATTAATGCGTTGTTTAACAAAGTGCAAAACAACTACAGAATCACTTAGGTTTGGTTAATTGAATGGTAGATTCCGATGAGAATATGGGACCTTTGCCCGAATTGTCCGTTTGGGAGGGTGAAATATAGGTGAAAAACAAGGGGCTCATATTCTAGGGTGACAGAATCCGCTGTTCCAGGATGAACTAGATAGTAACCTCTTAAAATGGATTGAATTCCGTCCGACCAATAGGATTAAAATCTGCAAATCTGGCTGTCAGGTTACATGCCTCATACGAGACATCCTTTGTATCGTACGAGACATCTCTCCTCTTCTGCGATTCTGCCGTGTTTGGTCAACCCAATCTCATATAAGCCGACTTGTTGGGACCCCAGCCTGGATTTGACACAATTTCTGCACTCTAGGTCCGTCCGATCAGCAAAGTAGCTCCACGCTCCTGACACAATGCCTACTCGCACGGAAATATCTCTCAGAGAAATCTCACAAAGTCTGCGGTTCAAGATGGAAGCCACCGGAGGTTGGAAGGAAGGCCTGCCCAACGGAGAGGGCCCATAAATCAATATCATGCAAGAATTTCACTTCAGAGGGATCGACTATGCCTCTTATTATGCTCATGACCAAGTCAAAGAGCGTAACGAGCAAAGCAAAAAATACTGGGCTGAGATCGAGTAGATGATTGACGGAAGTAAGCTTGAGATATTACAAGCCGAATACAATGAAATGAACAAATGGTACAATGCCGCTGTCAAGAGAGCTCAAGATTTGGAGGACAACCAAGAAAAGGTCATTAATGATGAGGTAGGTAACTGCATCAATCTGTTTTATCAAGACCTAAAGAACCAAATGGAGGAGGAACATAATCATCACCTCAATGTCATGAAGGACCATTATGAGAGCATCATGCAAAGCCTCCAACCCAACCCACAAAGGGTGTACACCGATTTGAGCCAAATCCGACTTGGTAGGGTGTTTCGTGAGCTCGAAAGGGAAGGAAAACTCACGCCGATGAAAAGATACAAGCCCAAGTATGAAGGAGCCGGAAAGGCCTTGCACCTATATTGCTACTACCATCAGTGCCGCGGTCACCACACCGACAAATGCAACAACTTGAGGGATAAGATCCAAGATGTTATCGACCAAGGCACTCTCCAGATAATAGGTAATGGAATCGGCCTCGTGTTGAAGAATGAGGGGCCCAAAGCTCACGCTCCTTTTCCACTCCATTAGTTAGAAATTAGATAGATTAGTTATTTATTCTATTTTAATAGATTAGATGTTTCTTTTCCCTTAAATAAACTAGTTTTTTTTCACTCCTTAAGGGATCCTACTCACCCAAGAAACATTGTGGGTGAGAGCATGACCTCCTATCAATTTCAACTTTTAGTAATAGTTAGTTTCTTTTATAAGTTTCTCACTTTGTTTGTATTTTTCAAAAGCAAAGTAGTGTAGAGATGGTAGAAGTACACAATGAAAATGACTATTCCAAGGCGATTCCATTCTCCGGAATGCTCCCAGTACTTAACATGATGCTAAAAGAAGGATACTTCCCCGGTCTCGGACTTGGCAAGAATTTACAAGGGATCAAAGAACCACCACCTATCTTTCTGTATCCACCTGAATATGGTCTAGGGTATGTATCACCACTCAAAGGCATCCCTAAGGAAGAAAGGGATTTGACCTCATATATAGTGCCACTAGCACCGCCCTATCGAAAGAAAAATTGAAATACGTCAGAAACTCTCACTAAAATTTAAGTAGGGCGTGTCTTTCTATTCAGGAAAGGCTAATCTCGGTATTCTCTTAAAAAGAGAAAATTCAGGGCCCGCGGTCAACTGTGCCCATGCCTCACAAAGGTCAACAGCAAATGCGGCTCCAAACAGCATACAGCAGGTGCGGCTCCGAACAGCATACAGCAGGTACGGCTCCAAACAGCATACAGCAGGTGCGGCTCAAAACAGCATACATCAAATGCGCCTCCAAACAGCAATTTGGTCCATGGTGAACCACTGAAATCACCACCTCTTTATCAGTTCCAGTCTGGTCAACAGACTCTAAATCAGCAAATGGATTCGCTAAATGGATTCGTTAAATGGACTTTAAACTGGAAAACGGATTCACCAAATGGATTCAGCCAGTCCGCTCAACGGACTATAAAACGGGCACAATGGGTACGACACACTGGACTCAGCCTAGGTCCGCTCATCGGACTCTAAACGAGCAAACGACGGGTTTGCCAAACGGATTCAGCTCAACTCAAGTTTGCCAACCAGACTCTAAATCAGCGATCAGGATTCGCTAAATGGATTTTAGCTTCAGTCCTCTCAACAGACTCTAAATGAGCACAATGGCTCCGCTAAACGGATCCAGCCTCAGTCTGCTAACCAGACTTTAAACCTTGGCCATGGTGGGCCGTCTCACATCACCGTACCTTATCCGTCAGCAAAAGCTGATCACACAGGGAGCGCACCCCTATCCTTGTGTTAGTACCCGATCGGAAGATCAAGGACTTCCTAGACGTTTAGGAGCCTTCGAGGACCTTTTAGGCAAGAAAAACCTGACAGGGACCTATCTGACAGCTTTCCAGAGTTCTAGATTAACGAAATCAGTTATAGGTCGAATTCTATCAGGATATTGACCTGATCCCGAGAACAAACTGATAAGATCTCATTGATATCTTGATAACCATGCGATTCGGAAGACTGGCCATACGTCCAGTCTAGGAGTTTCCGCACGGCCACTTCTGCCGGCCCAAAACCCCTAAAAATAGGCCTCTCCTCTCAGCCTATTGATCACACAACTTTCACCCACGGGAAAACCCTCACAGAAGCTCTTCCTAGCCTTTCTCTCTCCCTCTCAAAACCCTCTCAAACCCTCTCTTTGATCTTACTTTGATCATCAAAGAGATCCAATACCGCCATTCAACCAAAGGAGTGAAGATTCAACCTTCGAAGCCTCTTCACCGGTTTGGTAACGCGTTCTTACTACTTAACTACTTAGATCTATTATATTCATTCATATGTTGTTAGATCTAGGGTTTTGTTCATCGTTCGTGTAACGACCCCAAAACCCGTCCCTATTTATTTTATATTTTTGGGGGATTTTAATTTGACTTATGTGTGAATTTTATGTGTTGCATCATATTTTATGACTTGCACATCTTACTTGATTAATTTTGTTATTTATTTGATTAGTAGTAATAATGGTTAAGGGAGTTAAATGATTAAGTTGAAACTATAGGGTCCTTATTGGAAATATAAGTTCAGGGGTTTAAGTGTTGAAAATGAAAGTTAAGTGACCAAAGTATAAAAATGGGTAAAAATCTTAATATAACATGTTTATCTTCCTCCCTCTGTGTTCATACTTACAGCAAACATTTCTCTCGTTTCATTCCTAGGGTTTAAGAAAAAGGTAAGTTCATCCTATTTCAATTTAATTCTTTTTACTTACTACTCCGTTTTAAAAACTAATTATATAAAAATGATCAGGGCGTTGAATAGGTCATTTCTACCCGATCAAAACATATTTCTGCTATACTTTTTCCTGAAATAGGTAAGTTACTAATTCCCCTTTAAATGTTTAAATGGTCATATATGTTATACTTGATACTTGTGATTGTTATTTTGTGATTTGGATAATTTTTGTGATACTTGTAATTTTGGGACAAAGGGAGTAATTGTCTAAGTTGTTTGGGTTGTGTTCAAAGAGTGGTAAGAGTATGTTCTGGGTGGAGTTTGTACTCAGAAGAAGTATGGGAATGTTATAAGTGTTAATGTGTAGTACTTTTGGGACGGTGGAATAGAGGTAGTATAATTTATCTAAGTTTTTGATGGCGGATGGGTGTGGGCGGCCGCCCAAAATGGGCGTGTGGCCGCACATTTATCTGAAAGAATTTGGTCGTGGGTAGGGGAATTTTGGGCGGCCGCACAGGTAGGTGTGGGCGATCGCCCAGTATGCTGAAAAAGATTTGATGTTCCATTTTAGTTGAAGTAGAGTTCAATCTTGGTCTAGGTCTTAGGTGATATCCTAGAGTACCTAGAGGGTTGTTGTGGAACACTCTATTATTGGAAACGGTTCATTTGTGAACATATGTGTTGTGGAATTTGACTAAATGGTAATTGGATATTGTTGAACATCTTTTGGTGTGTTTTGGATTGGTGCATCTTTGTGATGAGTTTTGTGTGGTTCCCTACTTTGGAATCAACCCCCGGTTGTTGTTTAAGCAAGTATTTATTACTATGCTCGTGTTAAAGTCTAGCTGGTACTTGTTGTGGTTTCGGGCAGTGGTAGGGATTATAATGACACATGAGCCAAGTTCATTGTAAGGCTTCTACCATTGGTTTCCCATTTTAACCCCCTTCCTTGGGCCACGGATTGGGTTTGGGCTAGCGCCCCTTTGTGTGAGTTTAGTCACCGTTTGGGTTATGACTTTGTGTCATTTTCCCCTGTTGTTGTTGTTGTTGTTATTGTTTGGTTCATGAACCGCTTCAGCCCTTTGGTGCTGCTCAGTTGATACCTCTCTGATGGTTATATGTTTGATTCGAGAACCTTGGCTCAGTATCCACTTATGAGTGTTTATTTCCACCTTACGTGTGGTAATATGAGTTGGCTGTGCCTATCATGTTACGTGCTATGTGAATGTTTATTGACATTGTTCAATTATGAGTATCATTTCAGCATGTAATGTAGTTACATTTTAGTAGCTTACTGAGATTTATTCTTACCCCGTTCCTTTCAATGTTGTTTTCCTTAGATAAAGGAGAGCCCAGGAGATAGGTCACTTCACAAGGGAGGACATCGAGGTGGTGATTTTGGGTAAGACATTTTGGGACATGTGTTATGTAAAGGCTACATTATGTAAATGTATAACCTTTTGGGTAGTGTACCCGTGACTTTATCTTTGTATCACCTATTTTTGGAACATGTTGGTGATTTGTAAATTTGTAAGTAAAGTGTGTAAGCCTTGTGGCTAAGTACTTTGGGTTGTGAAAGTTTGTTTGTGTGAAATGAAACCAAGTTTCAAGTAAATGTGTTTTGTTATATGAAACTCTTATGAAAGGACATTTCGAAATTTTTTTCCTAAAATGTTTTATGACGTCTTCCGCGCGTGTCCCGAACGTGGGGCCAAGTAGGACCACGGGTCGGGGCGCGACAGTTCGTGTTCTTGATCGATGATGACCTAGGGTTTCCACAAAACCCGCACTAGATCTAGGTCACATATTACTTACATAACGCTATATTTAGGGTAGCGATCTTCATACTTATGTGTTCATTCATATGTATTCATGATGTTCTTATTATAATGCTAGATTTACGACTTATCATACATCATATGCTAGATCTAGAATTGTAATCCCTATTTATGTGCACATGCCATAGCCAATAATGATCCTAGGGTTTCATCAAACCCTAATACGATCTAGGAACTACTACTAACCCTAATCTTCCCCCTCTTTATGCATGATACCACTTCATCTCTCCTCATTCTAATTCATCAATGAACTACACCGACCTGAGCTTCTCATGATGAAAAGAATGTAGGCAATCTTTGGATCTGGTCTTAAACACTAACACACACACACACACATTGATCATGATAGAAAGACTGATTCGTCGGGCAATAGGAGTGGTCGCTTTAATATTCTTCTCTTATTGTAACTTGACCCCCGAACCCTATTATTCTCATAAATGGTTTTCTCAATGTTTTAACAACAAATAAAACAATGTGGCGACTCTCAGTTTTCGATCGGGCGTATTCACAGTGGGGACTCTGCTGGGGACTTGTTTTCGTAAAAACCTTTTTTCAAAACTTAAGAGGGTCTAACTTTCATAACTTCACGATTTTGTGTGTGTTTTAACTTCCCCGCGCACAATTTTTCTTTAAAAAACTGCACTTCTGCAATTTCTGGCGTTTCTGTAATCAAGCACCGTATGCCTCCCTATCCCCCGTACGCTGGCTGCCGGGCCGTACGGCTCCCTTTATCTGCAAATCTAGTTCTAACGATTTCCTGCAGGTTTATATGTTTATAGCATGCTTTAAATGTTCTAAGATCTGCTCTGATTGTGTTTGATTCATGCTTAGATACTATAACTATGAATTGTTATGCTAGTAGACTTCTCTCGTGCATTGCATATCATTCCTAAAAATACGTAATCAAATGACACACTACCACTAGTCCGTGTCACACTGCACACCCTACTGGATACTCTGCTGAGTGCACAGATTTTGGTGATCCTGTCGCCTCTATCTTCGTGGCACCCGGGCTATCTAACTCGCCGTATTCACTTGTGAGCGGTTGAGGTTAATCTTTGTTCATTTCTAAACCATGCACCTTGATCGAGTTAAGAACACTTATCAAAAACAAGTAATCTTAATCTTAACAAAAATCATTCATCATGTTGCATGTGTCTACCTTAGGTCAACCCTAGTCAACCTTCGACCTGCCTAGGTTAACCCATTACCTTGACCCGTCTAGGTCAAACCGTCATCCTCGACCTATTTAGGTCAAACCCGTCTTCGACCCGTCTAGGTTAAACCGGCTACTTTGACCCGTCTAGGTCAACCCGACATCTTGACCCGTCTAGGTCAACCCTAAATCGCGACCCGTCTAGGTCAACCCATCATCTCGACCCGTCTAGGTCAACCCGACATCTTGACCCGTCTAGGTCAACCCGACATCTCGACCCATCTAGGTCAACCCGACATCTCGACCTTCTAGGTCAACCCGTCATCTCGATTCGTCTAGGTTAACCCGTTTAGGTCAACCCATCTAAGTCAACCTAGTCTACCTTAGATCAATTCTAGTCAACCTTCGACCCGTCTAGGTCAACCTAGTCTACTCTAGACCCATCTAGGTCAACCTTTGACCTCCTAAGTCAACTTCGACCCTATAGACACCCCGATCTCGCACCCCTAAAACCAACCCTTGATTCGGTCTAAGCGCGATAACTGACCTAAAACCACAGATTTGGCGGTTTGGGACTACCGACCGTCTTATCGGTGCATCGGATGAAAAAACCGAGTCTGGATTCATGACCAGGACTCAAAACCGATCTAGTAGGTGTATTTTCCGAAAATTGAGCGTCGGGACCCACAGCGGGCCCCGCACCCCTAGAAAACCTTTTACCAGTCAAGCATTTGAGATATTTAGAATATTTCAAAATAAAGTAGAAAAACAACTTGGCAAAAGTATTAAGGCACTTCGATCAGATCGAGGTGGAGAATACTTGAGTCATGGATTTGATGATCATCTAAAGAATTGTGGAATAGTTTCACAATTGACTCCACCTGGAACACCACAATGGAATGGTGTGTACGAGATGAGAAATCGGACTTTGTTAGACATGGTTCGATCAATGATGAGTCAAGTCGATCTTCCAATATCCTTTTGGGGTTACGCTCTAGAAACCGCTGCATTCACACTAAATCGTGTTCCAACTAAATCGGTTCAAAAGACTCCATATGAGATGTGGAGCGGAAAGAAAACTTGTTTATCTTTCATGAAGATTTGGAGTTGCGAAGCCTTGTCAAAAGACTCGTCTCTGACAAACTTGCACACAAATCTGACAAATGTATTTTCGTGGGATATCCAAAGGAAACTAGAGGATATTACTTTTACAACCGTGAGGACAACAAAGTTTTTGTTGCCCGAACTGGTGTCTTTCTAGAGAAAGAGTTTCTCTCCAAAGAAATCAGTGGGAGTAAAATAAATCTTGAAGATATTCGAGACCCAGAAAATGACGTTGAACCAATAGTGGAACAAGAACAAGAACAAGAACCACAAGGAGTTGTGGAATCTGTTCAAAATACACAAGCAACTCGCAGATCTAGTAGGTTACGATCTGAGACCGAGAGATATGGATTTCTCGTAACGGATAGTAATGAGGTGGAAATCATTGAGAATGATGAACCGACAACCTACCAAGAGGCGATGTCTTCTCCTGATTCAGATAAGTGGCTTGGAGCCATGGAATCTGAATTGCAATCCATGCAAGACAATCAAGTTTGGAACTTGATTGATGCGCCCGAAGGTGTAAAAATCATAGGATGCAAATTGGTCTTCAAGAAGAAGACTGACATGGATGGGAAGGTGCATACTTACAAAGCTAGGCTTGTAGCGAAAGGTTATAGGCAAGTTTATGGTATTGACTATGATGAGACCTTTTCACCCGTAGCAATGATCAAGTCTATAAGAATTTTGCTTGCCATTGCCGCATATCATGACTATGAAATATGGCAAATGGATGTCAAAACCGCTTTCCTAAATGGAAAACTACAAGAGGATGTGTATATGACACAACCGGAAGGTTTTGAACAAGATTCTAAGGCATGCAAATTGCAGAGATCCATCTATGGATTGAAGCAAGCTTCAAGGAGTTGGAATCTTCGTTTTGATGAATCGGTCAAAGAGTTTGGTTTCATCAAGAACGAAGATGAACCTTGTGTATACAAGAAGATTAGTGGGAGCATAGTGCTATTCCTTATTTTATACGTGGATGACATATTACTCATTGGAAACGATATTCCTACACTTCAGTCCGTGAAGACTTGTTAGGAAAATGCTTCGCAATGAAAGATATGGGTGAAGCCGAATATATACTTGGCATTAAGATCTATAGAGATAGATCAAGGAGGCTACTTGGTTTAAGCCAAAGTACATACATTGATAAGGTCATTAGAAGATTCCGTATGGAAAATTCT